>VZSC01006098.1:395371-406442 GCA_013398225.1 Steatornis caripensis | reverse complement strand
CAACTTGAATCTTTAGCAATGCTCAGAAATATTTATGCTTTACTCCTTAATATTTTACATATTTATTTCCACAGTCCACATTATTCACTCGCTATTCACTTACTTAACTGTGTGACTAGTTGGTACTCGCTATTTCAAGCAGAAAGCATACCACATAAACTGGAAGCTATTGTTCAATAACCACAAGGAATCATCCATTTGCTATTAATACTTCAATCACTATCAATATTACTTGATTGGCAAATATATTTATTGAATGTGAAATCATCCTCTATCTTCCTCTATCAAGTGTTAAATTCCTGTAACAATCCTATTAATACCGTCAGAACAGAGCTGCAAAGGAATGCTAGCACAGGAATGTCAATCTAAACATTACTTGTTAAGAAATTATGATTAACAGGTCAACATCTTACATATACACATAAAAATACATATTAAAAAATTATTCTAGTTCTTAACTCTATGCAGTGACTTTTCATGTTAGGAACAACATCTTCTATTTTTAGATTTTCCCCATAATGGCCTAGATGTGAGAACAGAAAGAAGGATACGGAAGTGCTCCCTGTTCCTTCTCTAAATGGATGGGACTTATAAAAGTGCATGCACTTTAGACTCTCCCGAAGACCTGAGGCAAAGAGATCTCTCCACGTTCAATATCTCTTTTGGGGTTGTATTTACTGTGAAGGAAGGAAAGCCACATACAATCTTCCCCCAGCATCACTAGTTCAGCCATGTGCTAGGAGAAGAATGCAATGGCACAAGGTTGGCACCAT
Source organism: Steatornis caripensis (assembly GCA_013398225.1). NCBI lineage: Eukaryota > Metazoa > Chordata > Aves > Caprimulgiformes > Steatornithidae > Steatornis > Steatornis caripensis. The sequence goes on along the minus strand of VZSC01006098.1, from coordinate 405,669 downwards.
AATAAGGTTTGATGCAATCCCTTCAGCTTTGTCTAGAATTAAGAACACACCAAACAAAAACATCTATTTGTGACAGTAAGTATGTCTCGGTCGCCCTTTCATCTAGTGCAGGGTCCAAATTCACCATTTTCAGAGCATGAATTCATTTTTAGTATCTTCAAAGGCATGAATTACTTGCTACAGCTTGAGACAATTCAATCATGAGATATTGCTGCTTCTATGCAGATCTGTAACATACCCACCAATGACTTTTTTCAGACAAGACAATATCTAATTATGTATAAAACACCAAACATTTTAGAAAATAGTAAGCTCTTGAGGGATCTGAAGCTTTCCCACCACGATGACAATGATACGTCTGAACTTGCGCTTTGCTCACAATACAACTTTTGATCACCTGACTACTACACTTTCTTCCCCCCAAATGGCTTGCCTCCCCCCCTGTTTCTGAAGAACAAACATAAAATTGTTCAATGCTTCTCCTGAAGCTGAGTTGTTTTTAAAGAAAAAAGTTTTGCAACTTTCCTGTAGCATTGCCTCAACTAACAGCTTTTAAAGATAGACTGTTTCTAGGGATGAATAAATACAAAAAAAGCAGATGTATCGAGCTGTGTGACTGGTGAGATACCAAGTTCCTCACCTCTTGAGTTTTATTTTCTCCCCTAGGAGTGGGGAAGGCTACATAAGCAATATTGTTAAAGTAATGAACTAAGCTACACCCCTCTCTATTTCAGACTATTTCAAAGAGGAGACTTCATTTTTTAGTGTTTAAATACTCACTGTGGATTATACCACCAGATAAAATAAAAAACACGTACCAACTTTATCAAATCTCAGAGCCAGTTAGCTACATCGGTACCAACTAGTCACACAGTTAAGTAACTAAAATGCTCTGTAAACTTACAATTACCTTTCATTTCAAAAGGAAACACCATCCTTGGGTAACTAAGCATGAAAGACAGAATATGTCTCAATAAAAAGAGGTGCTGTACAATCTCCGGTAAGCTAATACATGTCAACATTTAAGTTACAGAAATAAGGTGAAATAAGTAGCAGCATTATGCAAATCAAAGACAAACATAATAGAATTACTGCTTTTGTATATTTCTATGCGTGTATTTTTCTATATGTAGATCACAGATTTCTGGTTTGATTTAAAAAATAACTTAAATTTTAAAAAGCTGTATTTGAAAGCTAATCAATTTAGAAAAAGCCAACCCCTTAGTATGGGAAGAAAGCAGAAGTATCAGTATAGTATTTTCAAGAGTGCATCTATAGTGAAAAAAATATATCCAATTGCACAATTTTAATACAGCTGTTCTTCTTATTTAGAGCTTTAACACTTAACATTTGATACTGCTCCCTCCCCACCCTGCCATTATAGTACTGTGTGGGGACAATATAACATGCAAAACAATGGAATTTGATTCTCTGTCATACTGCCCACAGTGTGAAAGAAAATTTTGCTTGGTGATGTATATCGCAGCTAATCAAAACTCAAATTTAGTTTCAAATCCCATCCTTTGCTATTTAGATCTCCAGTTAGAAAAATACTCCTTTCTACTTATAAAGTCACCATAATTTACTTCCATGTCAATAAGCTCTAATAAACACAGCCTCTCAAGTAAACAACTGAGGAACATTGATATTGATAGTCACAAAAAATATTACCAGCTTGGTTAAAAATGGCTCCTGCTGATGCTTTTTTCCTGTGGGCTTATGTACTAGGCTTGACTTTCTACTTAATATTCTGACTACTTAATTTTATTTGGTACCTAAAAAGTAATGAATTACCTAATGACTTAAGATTCTATTGTTTTGAGTAATTCTACTAGCTGGTCATAAGCTGTAAATCCATCTTTCAGTGTACTGTCTATTCAAACTACTGTCATCTCAAACTTTATCAGTGGCAAAAGACAACTTAGGTTTTTCCTGGATTCTTCAAACTTTGTCTCTTTTACTTTAGTTCCTGTCTAATAGCGACCATAATAGCAAACAATCACCTTAAAGATGGAGAATGGCAAATGCTCTTTCTTAATCTTAGACCCATCAGTAGTCTTTGAAAATATTGACTATAAGGGTTTAATAAGTTACTTTTATCTTACTCTAATAAGATAGTTCTGTTTCATGAATTTTATTTCTCATTTTCTCAAACATGCTGCTGCAGCACTTTTACTTCCCCAATTTCTTATAGAAGAGAAGTATAAAGCAACTAAGGTTAGATCTAGACAAGACTAACAGAATACAAAGGATTAGCGTGCCAGGCACAGTAGAATCAAGCCAACTCAGCAACACAGGATAATATTAAAACCCTAAAATTTTAGTTCGCTAAATTAAGATTAGATAGTCACAGAACAAGCCAGTTTAAGACAAGTGTTGAGCACTCAGAAATCTCCCTGAAGTACACCAAAGGTACTCAAGTCCTGCAGAAAATCAGCGTAAAGAGAAATCAAGACAGCCAAATTCTAAAATTGCAATACAATGTCCAAATAATTTTTTTCAATGAATGCAGATGTCTCATAGCACTATTCAAATAACTGTACAAAAAAGGCGTAATAAAAGGAAAAGTATTTATTGCTTTGCTATACATAAACTTTACGCTTTGCATCTTCCACCGTTGCAAGAACATTTTTCATTGACCAGCAGAACAAGCAATTGGTACTGCTTTTTAATGATGTTTAAGAAAAATTTTTATGTAAAAGTTAATTAGACCCCAAGATCTTAATTTACAGTAACTGATAATGACAGTTTTCAATAAACTGCTATTAGTGCAAGATAATGCACTCACAGTATCTGCAACAAAAAAGATAAACATGAACACACCTACAGAAAAAACGAGACCACCACCAAATACATAATTGCCTTATAGGCACATTTTAAGACAACTTGGAAGCTGACAGCTGTAAAATTTATTGTGATAATTGAATGCTACATTATCTCCTGGAAGGATAAAGTACAGATGTGGGGGTGAAAGGGAGGAGGGGATGGAAGCAAAAAGATTTTTTTTTTTAAATATTTTTTTTTAATATAAAGACCATGCCAAAGAAAATGCAAATTCCCAGTTTTGATGTCTATTTTGAGGATCTGAAACAAGGCTTTTAATCAATGTATTATACATCAAATTGATAATGTTAACTTCTGATTATTCAAATGTATGAAATATTCATAAAGAACTGTCCAAACTTTTACATTTCTCAGACTTCTTTTCTCTATTAATTATCATGCCTGGAAGCTTTTTAGTAAAAGCAGCAGCCATCAGCCTGACTGAACCTGACAAGCTAGCAAGGCCCAATTACACTGGCACTCTGTGGCACTTTGATGTACTGGAAACGAAAAGAGATAGGGGCAAATTGTATAGCACATTATGTTAATGACTTGATTTAATCCAGCCACTAAACTTTATGTAGCCTGTTAAAAAAGATGCTAACACTAATTACGCCACTTTGGAAAGGAAAGAAGGGGACAAGCATTTCTTACCGACAAAGTGAAGCTCATAAATTTTGTAAATGGAATGAAACAAAATGAAGTAATCTATGATTAATTATACATCATAGACAAGAAGAAAAGAGAGAGAAGCAAGTGGTACAGCTAAGTACTGGAAAATCTGTTAGATACCCTTTATGATCAACATATCTAAGAAATAACCATGAACTGTCTCATTTGCAACATGCGAAAAAGAAACAGTATGATCTTAAATGGCTTAAACAGTTTGGCATACAACTCAGATCTATAGGATAATTAGCATAACGATCTCTAAAAATCACAAGTCTTATTTACAGTGTTTGATTACCAGCAGGATGTTTATCTCAAAAGATAAAAGGCAGTGATTTTTAATATTAAAAAAATATAAATTCAATCAGAATTTTCACATGCTGTATTCTATACTTAACTCAAGATTTGAAAAAAACCCAATGCCTATTTTTAAAATCCAATTTGTATCAAACATGCTCCCTTAATAGGTTATAGCTTTTGTTGCTTGAACATGCCCTTTGTTACCAGAGGAACACATCAATGCAGAGAGACAGAAATTAATGAACCTGAAATGAATCTACACTCAAAATCACCTCGGAAGTATTCTTAAATAATTTTGACAAAATAAACTATAAGATGACTAGAAATGTATGGATCAACTGTATTATAGTTTGACTTAACAGTGATGAATAGCAGTCGTTTTAGTTCTCAAAATTACAGGTAAAACCATTTTTTTAACATTTTACATATAAAAAATGCAATTCTGTCTCCAAAAGTACTTTTTGTATCTTTCTGCAGCATATGTAAGTGATGCATTTCTAAATGACTTCTACAACTTAAAAAAAAGAGCAATATTGCCCGTATGAAGCATTGCTTCTTGTAGCTAGTTACTTTGTAAGATGTCACATAGCCTTGAAAGGATTTAAAAAAAAAAATCATCAAACTATCTCTAGGTTATCACATCGCAAAACTTTCAAGTTAAGACTGATTGGAGATAACAGCACACCCCATGTCCTTTAAAAGAAGGCTGAGACCAGAGAAGTATTAACTGTTAGAAGTATTACAATAAATTTTAAATGTAAGTTTTATTTTTTTTAAGATTGTTCAGTCCATGTTAGATCTAAAATTATGAAATACTCTTTTTTTGAGAACCATACTACTGAAATACTGCTCAAAGTAAATTTTCCAAATATGTATTATGCTGTCTTATTTTGTATATATGACTTTAAGCTCATTAATTGCCTGTTTCAAGAACAAATCAAGAGAATATCATTACTGTACATGCCCACAAATAATAACAGAAAAAGAAGTACACTGAAGTGATTGGATACTGTACACGCACAGACTTTACTGAAAGCTGATGTTCAGTTCTAAAACTGTTGGGAAATCAGGAACAAAAATTCATCTGTGTAGATGAACTAGAAAATATATGCAGGATTTGCATATTATTAACAACCTCAAGCTTATGCAATTGCCATTTCAACAACATTCAATCAAGTCAACATACTGGGATGCAACAGCGAGTAGCTAAGCATTGTAGATTTACTACAGGCCTTGACAAGTGAAATTATCCTTCCCTTCCTCAGAAAGCACTGGTTGAAGCAGAAAAGCACATTTTCCTACATAGAGGCAACAGGTAGGACTGAACAACAAAACTAAGTTCTTTAGACATCCACATGACATGACACAATATGGTCAGGTTAACTTTTTTTGCTGTGAAAAGGTGTCTGTCTGAACTGGAAACAGGAGAACATACACTCATTGAAAATGCCTTAGAATCTGACCTTAGATATAGCAAAGCTACACTTAAGAGGACATTAGGCTCACAATATTTTTCTTAGACTTACCAAATAATTGCCATAAATACTGACTCACCTGTTTAATATTCTTGGATATTGGACTTGAAACAATACAGTCATCGCTGTCAGTTATTGATTCAACAACATCATTTTCTTGTCCATCATATTGATCTGCAAAAAAAAAAAAAAACCCAACCCCCCAAACAAATCAAAACCTCAATTTAGTTAAAACTCCCTGTATTTGTAGTCCATCTGTGACTTGCTGAGAAACCTGACAGCAATACATTTGCTTTTCTAATAAATAAAGTATAAGTGCCAGATAAATATTCTCTTCCTTGCAGAAGATTAACATCGGCAAAACAATGACCTTAAGTCATCTAAATTGTATTTTTTTCTGATTTGCTAAAAATATAGTAATGTTTCCCAGATGAAAGCTGATGAGTGGAATGATATAAGTCTTGTGATGACCTGAAATATGAACGATGAACTGAAGTATGAACAACAGTTAGCTTTATATAAGAATATGGCCTGAATTTGTAATTTTCCTACACCATTTCAACACCATGCACATGTAAACAAGAAATACTTTATTTTTTTAAAAGTAGTTCTGTATGCAGGTGGATTATTTTCTAAAGCATTCAGGTCTTTCTTCCCTGGAGCAAATTACTTATACACACAAGAGGAATTCAACATTATGTTTTTCCAATTTTTCTAATGACTTCTTATGCAGCAGCTGCAAACAACTCAAAATAACATTTTAGCATTCTGCTTGTGCTTTTACTTTAAATTTGGGATCGTTGACTTGGTTTATTTCAATGATTTTCAACAGTTTCAACAGTTCTCAACAGTTAAAGCTTGGAGGTGGAGCAGGATGACCCGGCTTTTATAATCTTTAAATCAATCTGCCGCTAACAACTTTATGTCACAGATGTGATAAGACATACTACCCCTCTCATTGAAAGAGTTTCCGGTATCAGCATTGGCTGTTATCTGCAGACAAAAGGAGCATATTCATTAGAACAGTCTTTAGAACAGCATAGTTCTAAGGGACAATATAAAGACATTTAAAATAGAAGCCAGGTTTCCTTTAATATTTTATGAATCTAGGTCAGATACCAGATTTTTTGCATTCAATTACAATACAGTTTCCATTTGGGAAGAAAATAACACCACCATATCCACCACCCAGCTTCAGCTACAAAGTACAACAGAATATCATTTCTGTCATGAAGCTTCTCATAATGAGGCAGCTCCCACTGCTAGTAAGAAATGCTTAAGAAAACGGAAAGATGCATAGATTTTATTAAGAAAATACAGTTACTTATTCATAAAAATGAATCCTACCTTCTGGTTCCAATTCTTCAGCTATTTCTGTCTCATCTCCAGAGGTTTCAGAGCTTTGGTCGGCCAACTGCCCCCCTGACAGATATGAGAGGTCGTCTTTTTCCTCTTGAATTTCTTCAGCCATCTCCCTCGCCTTATCATCTGCTAGCCTTTCTTGTTTAACCTCATGTGCCACGTGCTATATAAAACCAGATAAACTTACAGTCTTTATAGCATTCCTTGAATAATAAAAGTTACTAAATTTCAAAACTTGGAAGAGTTATGGCTCACATTCATTATACATAGCCTTTAAACAATTATATTGCTTATGCAGTGCAGAAAACAATGAGAGGTTGTCAACTGCAGTAACAAATAATTGATACAGTAGAAAGACAATTCTTTAATGACGTATATTTGTGAAAACGTAACTATTATAATCATTTGGTACCTGTCAACATATATACAGCCTGTTAGATTTCCAGATTCATTCATATTTCAGCTGTTCCAGTTCTGTAAGGCTTACTTAAAAAAAAAAAACAAACCAAAACCAAAACCCAAACCATCACAACCTTACTCAGTTTGCAATTTTATAACTTAAATTAGGCATTTTTTTTCTGTTTCAAAAGCAAACTAAAATCACATTAAAAAAATCAGCTTTGCTACAAAATAAAAAAATGTTATCTAAGGTAAAATATCTTTAGCGCATAACTTACTCTGAAGTAATCTTATTCCCTTCTTTCTCTTTGAGTACAATTACACAGAATAATACCCCATCAATCCATACAACATTACAGACAGTAGCATCTTTCACGGAAATTTGCTGGACACCTATGCATGATTTATTATCCAACTGTCCTCTAGGACTGCATTTTCCACAGAGACATTGATGTCTCACCTCCCACCCTCAGAATCCATGAGATAACTTTCAGCTGTTCACAGAACACCCCGTTTTTCCAAAACTGGTCCTGAAGAGTTATTTCTGTTCTAACACATTTGGAGCCACACAAAGCAAAGCAATGTTAACAAACACGTAAGAGCCTTATTCTATAAATAAAGGTTATCCTTGCAGTTTTCAGGTCGTAGAAAACTGACTTTATGTCTCTTAGGCTTCTCCTTGGCATAGATGATGTCATAACCACTGTGTTTCAGACAATGTTTGGCCATCCTTTTTAATTCCTTCAGTGACAGAGTTGCATTTTGTGGATAGAATTTTCAGAGAGAGAATACTTTATGATTATTCTACTTGACCAATGCCACCTGATGTGGTGGAAGTGAGACTTAACTTCTTAGTCAAAGCCCCGGATGAGCTTCAAAGTAGAAAAGCGAAAAGAAGGTAAGAGCCAGTGATTAAATGTTGTGTTACACCACTAGAAACTACAGTTTACCAATCTGCCACAACTAACTTTCACAATCAATTGGACCGTTACAAATTGCAATATTTAATACTTTTCTTCTCCTTGGAACGCTACATATTTAGCAATATTACAAAGTTACTCCATTCCTTCTTCATTTCCCCTTGCTATGTAATGGTAATTTTTAGAGGGGAGACAAAATAAACTTCATCCAAACACAGAAGGAAATCAGTAGAGATATTAATCCCTTTCTAATGGCCAAAAAAAGATGACTGTAATTACAAGGAATCACTTTTTTCATATTTTGGAGAAGTTTTTGAGATCTTACTTTGCCATAGTTCAATTTTTGATGCATGACTCTGAAGAAAGAACGTATGCATGGAATTCAAATGCAATGTATTACATAAAACCGCAAAGCCTGAATAATCTCGTACCTCTGAAACACTTGGAACTCTTGAAGTCTTCATCTTCTGTGCTAGTTCCATGTTATTTTCAACAACAGAGTCCTAAGTTATGGGGGAATAAATAAGGGGAAGCCTTTAATATATAGTAGACAACACATGAAAACAGGTATACATTTACTGGTGGAGACGCATTTTGACAGGAAGTTATGTCCTCCTTTGCTTCCCTGCATTAGCATTACTGCCTCTGTCATCTGCCATAGCTTCCACCTATGAGGCCTGACAATTCTTACAAATGTTTTGGGTGAGTCAAACAATTCATCCCACTTTTTAGTGAGTCTCCTTTTCCCAAAACAACTATTTGCTTTGACATGTGTCACATTAACATCCAAGGAGTAGATTCTCTGCTATTCAGAAAATGAACAGGAAAACGAAACAGACTGTTCCTGTAGTTTTAATCTGTTCAATTTCTAGTTCTCTTGCATGGATGCTTTCTTGCCATTTCACCATGAGACTTAGCCATCAGAGAAGCCCCAGCTATTTCATTATTTAGTTTTAACAGTTCTTTTGTCTCTAACCAGACAGTGAGGCTTAGATTTTTAAAACAGCTAGGGCAGCTGTCCACCCAGTTAATGAAGACTTCTGATGGAGACCAAGTAGCTGCCTCTGTCAGAAAATGCTAGTTTGTGAAAAACTGTCAAACTTTGAGAAGGTACTGTTTGGACAGCTGAAGATATGTCGTGTGTTTAACTATATGGCTAACATTTCACTTTTCCATATCTAAGCTCTCAAAAGATTTTATTTCACCAACATCTGACTTTTTTTAAAGTTCATAAATACAACCTAATTCTTATTTCTAGTTTATACTGTATGGCTCAAAACAGAGTCCTAGTCATGGTAAACTAAACAATGGCAGAAGAACCTGTGAATTGAAAACTGATGTTAACATTTCAAAAAATAAATCCAATCAAAGCATTTACAAATGGAAAAAAATGATCACATTTTAGAATTAATTAATGCAACATAATACTATTAACTAATAATACTACTCACAGCCTTTTATAATTAGCTGTTATAAAACCTACCTTAATTTACTGGATTTAATTAAAAGAGCACACACAGCCTATTCTTAGTTCTCTGAAGACAGATTATTTAAGATTAAATGGAAATTTACACCACACAGCAGATATGTTTTAGTTAGTTCCACGCAGACTCTCCTATAGAGTCTGGAAGGACGAACACATGACGGTGCATCCCAAGCTCAGAAGTGTAATTCTTTTCACCTTGTTTAAGATGTGACTGAACTGTGCCAAACTGTCTATTTAGTAGGGCCATTTCTATGTCTGTGTAAGTGGTACACTGTACACAGACACTTTAATTAACACAGAGAGTTGCGAAACACAGTGCAGAGACAGTTCGTTGGTCCAATTAGAATCTGCTCTAAGTCTATGAAAGTTGAAGCTTGTAAACTGTGGAGGACAGCACGCGATTCTAAGGGAGTCACACAAATATCCCTGTATTGTATCCCCCACCGATACGCAGTACTATGCTATGAGCCTTGCCTGGGACATCTCGGTCTTGTGCTGCTAAGATAATTGAGTGTTCTCAATTGTCAGTTCTACAAATTGTCCATGCTGAGACATAAGTAGCCTTCCCTGCTTCAACTTCGACAAGCAAAATAATTAAAACTTACTTTCACCTGTATTGGACCAAGATCCAGAAAAGATACTGTCTTGCCTGCTTGAGCTCCACGCTGCCTTGGTTTGGGTGTTGGTTTCTGTAATTAAAAAAATATAGTTCAAGCCCATTTACTGCCACATTCTAACCATCTTATTTTACAGTAAATTTTGAGGGACCGTAATTTTTCTCAAAGCCAAATCTAACTGCACTAAATTCAATTCTAAACAGGCAAGATGATGTAGATATTGTTTGAATAAGCAACCCTCCCACAT
>VZSC01006098.1:358283-395232 GCA_013398225.1 Steatornis caripensis | reverse complement strand
CCCACATGGAGATACCTTTCAAAATTCAGCCATAAATGAGTACAAAACTCTACAGAACATCTACAGAACGCAATACGAGTTCCAGGTGAGAAATAATTGTAGGACTGAAGTCAGTGGTATCACATACGCGGCAGAATGACTTATTACTCTCATTTATGGAGTGCTTGATTTCTTTTCTTGCTCTGTAGGCTTACCATATCTTTGACACCTTTCCTCATGCCGCTCCCTTTGCAGAATTTTAACACAGAAACAGAAGAGAGACTGGTATAGTTGCAAAATTAACAAAATGTTGCAGAATTATTTCTGTCATGAGGTTGTAATACAAAACCCAAAAAATAATAAAGAAAAAGTGGTTCATGAGTCTTCATGCTTTACTCCGTTGATGAAGGCAGAAGTTACCCTCCACTTCCACTGGTTTTTATACACACAAAAAATACTTATGCTGTTTTTAATTTATGAGTGTTTTTTAAGAAACTATTGGGTATCTTAGCACCACACTCCAGGTGCCACAATAACAAAGAGTATGGTGCAGATGCAAGTACGTATCTGCATGTATGGCTTGGGTCTGGATGCTTGAAAATTCTTTCGGCTCAAAGCTACCCCAGCTGACTGAGTTCTGTCTGAGTTTCTAAGAAACCACAGAAACAATAGCTGATTTCACAAGTGATAAGTTTCAACTGTAGCCCTGAAGTTGCACAAGCATGTGACTACATTTTATGTTAGACACCTACATTGGAAAGAGAATTAATAAGCAGTAAATCTACAGGGAAGACATTTGATGTTTGTTATTACTCTTGCCTTTTCTCCTTGCCCTTTTGCTAACCAGTTATCTACCATTATAAAAGAATTTTTAGTCCGGGACATGAGAAAGGTTCCACTTCTCAAAGTCGAAGATGGTGGATATATGAAGTATTTGTACTACGCATGACTTTATAGCAGGGACAAATCCTGGTCATCAGGGAAGAACTAAATGACCTGCTGTAATAGGTCTTTTATATCTCTTGACTTTTGTGAGTTTGTTAAATTACTTACTGTCACTGGTGAAGTAAAAGGAGACAGGGCTGGAGTTTGTGTTTTTTCCTCTGCTGGTAATTCAGTTGCCATTGATTTCTCATTTTGAATGTAATTCACTATGTCTGCAGCCACCGTTGATTCTCTTGGTGGTAGGTAGACAAACTTCCATTTTAACTCAACTGTGATGGTGCCAGTAGTGCATCTTTCAGAATCCGTTAATTCAAAAGCACCTGAAAGCAAAATACAAATCTTGTCTAAATTATCTTATTCTATACATACACCAGAAAATGCAATGCAAAACTGAACGGGATTCAGGAATTAAGTAACTTACGAGTCTTCACTTTAGAAGCTAAATAGTGTCAAAATATTGTGTTTTGTAGATCCTAACATATCCAATATAACACTGTGGACATTCAAAAAAACAGGATTTAGAAGGGACTGGATTACTGCGTTCGTTCAAGATGTCCTGTAGGTTTCTCAGCTAATCCAATAGCAGATAAACAATTCTTATTGACATCTTTCAAAAGATCTAACTAAAACATTTCCATGTTTCACTAATGCTAACTTTTGTTAAAGAAAATATAAGGGTTTTAAAAACCTGCAAGTTGCTAAATCTTTATTGAAGAAGAAACACCCTAAATTCACTTGCAAATTTTCTCCTATTTTCCATTTATATGGGATAATTATAGAATCATATCTTAAAGTTTTCATGAATGCCTTACAGCTGACAAAGAAATAATCATTAAACAGCTTTTATATTATAAACACCATAGTAAATTTGTAACTGTCCCCAACTTGTGGGGACCAGTTGATGCACTGAAGGAAGGGCTTCTATTCACACAGTAGAAAAATGGGCTCATGGAAATCTCATGAAGTTCTACAAAAGCAAATGGAAAGTCCTGCACCAGCTGAGGAATAGCCTCGTAGCATTACAGGCTGGGGGTTGACTGGCCACAAGCAGCCTTGCAGAAAAAGAGCCGGTCCTGTTTGACAATAATAATATAAGCCAGGCAAGCTGTGTCTTTGCAGCAAAGAATGCCACCCTGGCCTGTACTAGCAAGAATGCATTCAAGCAGGTCCAGTGAAGTTTCATACTTTCTCTATTTGACACCCATGAGATGGCATCTGGAATACTGTGTCCACTTTTGGCCTCTCCAGCACAACAGACATTGACATTCTGGTCCAGCGAAGGTCTACAAAGAACTTCAGGGCATTGGAGCACATGATACAGAACAGGCTAAAAGAAGTGATTCGTTCAATCTTCAGAAGAGGAGGCTGAGAGTAGACCTTATTGCCACCTAATACGAGAGTGTTGAAAAGACAGAACCAGAGGTGCACAGCAGAAGGAGGACAGCCAACAGACACAACTTGGAACATGGGAAATACCAGCTCTGTAAGCAAAAAGTTTCTATTATGAAGGTGATGAAACACTGGAACAGGCTGACCACACAGGTGCTAGATATCTGTCCTTTGAGATACTCAAAATTTAACTTGGCAAAGTTCTGAGCAACTTGATTTAACTGGGTCAGGAGACTTAAGTAGATCATATCAGGACTTCCAGTCGACAACGATTTTAAGATTCTAAGCACAGCTCTTGTTCTGGTTCCCCCCCCACTCCTACCCCCCCAAAGAGGCTGATTTCTCATGTCAATTTTCTTATTTAAGTGTACAGTAGCTAAAACTAAAAAAAGAAATTAATGAGAAAAAAACCGAAGCCACTCAGAGAAAGAAACCATGTCATAAATTAGCATATCAGTTCTGAAAACAAGAAGTAGCAGTAACACCAGAAGAAAAGGAGACAAAAAAAGGAATTAAAAGACTTTTCATCCTTGTTAGGACCATGATAAATGCATGCCTGGACATCAGGTTCCTTTGATTTTCTTTTCTTTTTTTTTTTTTTTCACTTGTGGATTTCAAAAAAATATTTCTTAAAACTCAGAAAATGTCATGGGGGGAAAAAAATCCTACTATAGCAATCCATCTTGTAAGGTACAGGCATCCTGTTCAGATTCACTGCAGCTGATGGATAACCACAAAACCAAACACCACTATAAAATTCGACTTAAAATGCAACAATGCTGGAACATTCTGTTAGTACTATCTTAGGAAACAAAATAGATACTTGAAACCCTTCCTCTCCCTTGGTCTTTCTCTCATATTTGAAGTTTGATGCTTATATTAGAAAATCATTCATCAGTTTCAAAGCTCTGACACAGACTTCTCACTGCACATTACTTAAGTAATACTGAGATGCAAGATTTCTTTTCAGGATTTCATTGGAGTTTAAAATTCTGTCAGACAAGAAAAGCAGACAAATGATACAGATTTTCAGAATCATAGAATAATTTAGGTTGAAAAAGACGTTTAAGATCATCAAATTCAACCATAAAGCTAACACTGCCAAGTCCACCACTATACCATGTTCTTAAGCACCACATCGACATGTCTTTCAAATACCTCCACGGATGGCGAGTGTCCTGGTTTGGGCCAGGACAGAGCCAATTTTCTTTTACTAACTTTGCTTTTTGATTGGGTCTCTTCTGAGAAGCTGCACTCTCTGACATTAACTGCATGTTTTTCCAGACAGGAGCTGCTTCTGGCAGCGATAAGGCTTGGTGTTTATAGTTACTGCTGGAACATCAGTAGCAATGGTATGCAGAAAGGCTCTTGCTTATAGTTATCCCTATGGAGACCAAGGTCAATGCTTGCTTCTGCTAACTTTCTTATGCACCAGAACTGAAAGAGCAGAGAAGTGGTCACACCTGCGACCCTGCGGTGGGGGGGAGCGGGTCGGACAGGTGACCTAAAACTGACCAAAGGGAGTACTCCATCCCATAGGCATCATACTCAGTGTAAAGCTGAGGGATCACAAGGGTCAAGTTCTCCTCTTCTTCTGTGACTGGCGTCTCAGGAGGACTCTGTTCGATTCTTCTGCCTTCGATCCTGATCCGTGCATTCCTGAATCCAGCTCCTGCCTGCTGCTGAGTATTGTCCAGGACTTCCCTGGGGCGTGCCCCGCAGCGTCCAGGTGTCGTATTCGTCATCGGTGGGGGGGAGCTCGATATCTGTTTTGTATATACTTGTATATATTTCATTATTATTTTTCCTATTATTATAATACATTATTATTGTAGTATTAAAGCTGTTTGAACTTTTCCAACCCATAAGTCTCTTTCCCTTTTCTCTTTCCCCTGCTTTGGGGAGGGCGGGGGTTAACAAAGAGCGTCTGTCGTTCGTTTAATAGCCAGCCCAGCTTTAAACCACGACAGTGACTCAACCACTTCTCTGGGCAGCCTGTTCCAAAGTTTGATAACCCTTCCAGTGAAGAAATTTTTCCTAATATCCAATCTAAACCTTCCCTGGCACAACCTGAGGCTATTTCCTCTTGTCCTATCACTTGTTACCTGGAAAAAGAGACCAACACCCATGTCGCTACAACCTCCTTTCAGGTAGTTGTAGAGCGCGATAAGGTCTCCCATCGGCCTCCTTTTCTCCAGACTAAACGACCTCAGTTCTCTCAGCCACTCCTCATAAAACTTGTGCTCTAGACCGTTCACCAGCTTTGTTGCCGTTCTCTGGATACGCTCCAACACCTCAATGCCTTTCTCGTAAGTGAAAGATCCAAACCTGAACACAGCATTCGAGGTGCGGCCTCACCAATGCCGAATACAGAGGGATGATCACTTCCCTAGTCCTGCTCGCCACGCTAGTTCTGATGCAAGCCAGGATGCTGTTGGCCGCCTTGATCACCTGGGCACACCACTGGCTCATATTCAGCCACTGTTGACCAGTACCTCCAGGTACTTTTCCGCTGGGCAGCTTTCCAGCCACTCTTCCCAAGCCTGTAGTGTTGCATGGGGTTGTTGTGACCCAAGTGCAAGACCTGGCACTTAGCCTTATGGAATCTCATAAAATTGGCCTTGGTCCACTGATCCAGCTTGTCCAGATCCCTCTGAAAAGCCTTTCTTTAGTTTGGTTCTTAGAGATTTAAAGAGATAGAAAACAGGAAGTGAAAATTCTGTTAAGTTTAAAGAGGTCCAATTCTTACCTGAGATAGACCTGTCATGTGCTAAAGAAATAAGAGGCACATTGGCTTTCCCTACATAAGCACCTTCTTCTGTTTCACCATCATCAAATACATAAAAGGTTAAGGATTCTGATTTTAAGTACTGGTCTAAATCTGCATTCATTAGCACTTGGAAACACATGTGGTCATCTATTTGTGGGTTGTTGCTGCTAGGAATGATGGGAGTATCATGGTCTGTAAAATCAAAGAACTTGTAGACAACATAAGGATCTGGCTGAAGAGGTTGTCTTCGGGATTGTAGATTGCTACAACATTTTATTGTAATGCAGAGTTCATTTAAATCGCCGTCTGTAGAAGTGCTGACTTGGTCAGTTCTGAGTATCTGCTGCTTTAAATGAAAAAGAAGTTAAATTAAAAACATTAGAATTCTTATGTTGGTGAACTCTAAGAACTATACAAATACAACAAATAACTGATTAATTCAATGACACTTCAACTACTGTTTAATTTTCTATGTAAAAATATTACTTGTTCTATAAATTCAGAAACATCTCTTGGGTTGTTGGTATAAGGAAGTAAGAGGTTTATCCTTTCAGGTCTGTGATTGTTTCCTTTATCCTTCTAAAGTTTTATGATCTACTTGTCATTTGATTATCTACAAAGCAGTGAGAATCTTAGTTTTAAGAGTGATTCATATCTAGTGTCACTTTAAAGTTAAGGATTCTGATCTTGACAGCTATTGTGTCAAGAAATTTTTATAACTGTAGTCTCTTATATATATGCCCTTTTCAGTAAATAAAATTGCACTGCTGATTCCTCTGGTTTATTTCTTCCTCCAAAACCTACACAAACAACTTAAAAAATCAGAAATCAGCATGTGGAGAGTAATAATAAATGTTTTAAGCAAATAAAAAGACTTGATATCACAAGTTTCTTGGATTACCTATCAGCATGGCCAGTACATACTGTGGAACCCATAGTTGGCAAACTGGGAAATTAATTTCAATAAAAATTAAAGAATAATAAGAAAAAAAATAACATGACTACCTTAAAGGGGTAATCACCATCTATACTGATCTCAAAAGACTCTCCTTTTTTACTGTAATATGTCACAGCTATTTTCATTACTTGTACATAATTATCTTGCTTGTGGAAGCCAGAGACTGTCTTCCGGTATATGGGGAAACATGTATCAATTTAATTTTGGGTGATAAAATGTTAAATATTTTGATTCAATAATCCATACTGAAATAGTTAATGAGAAAACTAAACAAGACAGCTTAAGTCCTTAATATGCAACCATAAGACTACTATTTCTGGCTACTTACAGAACTCCAAAAAACCCCTTTTTATAGCAGTTTACGTACAGTTCATGTTTCCATGTTTTCTGCTGCTATACAGGACAGAAAATTTTATATGTATGTTTAACTAGTGACAGTAAATTTGGAAGGCACAACCGAAGCTCCTTTTGCAGCTGCAGATTGACAGAACCCTTAACATACTGTAACCATCTGCTATAGCTATATGAGTTCTGATTTCTGCCATGAAACATTTCTGAAAACTGTGGTGTTCCAAACAGCTCTGTAGAAGCTGTTCTTCATTTCTACCACTTTTTCTACTTTATTTTCTCCCTTATAATCAGTGTATTTCAGTTGTCATGTTTGAATTTGCAATTTTACAATAATTACAAACAAAACCTCTGTTCCACATGCCTTACCTTTTAACTGTATTTGGATTGGTAACACAGTTAAAAATAACATAATCAAAAATAGAAAAAACTAAATAACAGATTTTGGCATTTAACGACAGCCAGATTTCATGAGTTACTTAAAAATACCTTTGATTCTTTTAAAAAAATATTTAAAGCAAATGTTACAATGTTACCAAATACAAAGTTATTCTGAAAATGCCTACACTGACCTTTAATAGAATTCATACACTAAGCATACTTCTCAAATTACACCATTATGATTCTAGTATAATACACATTTATGTCATGGAGTAATAGAAAACATTAAAGTTACTCCAGACTTACAGTAATTTAAACAGCTACAGATAAAAAAAATTTGCCTGTTAGAAATTCTGAAGTATTTCAATTTATACATTTCAACTCGACTGTTTTTATTTCTTAAACAATTGTTAAAGATGTCTGAAAGTCCCTTCTTTTTCTGTGACCCTTATTTAAACATGTTTATACAGTGCACTGTGTTATGAAAGTCCTCTTCATTATCCAGGAAAAAAAGAAAAGGAAAATGTGAAATAATCTCAATTTCATAATAATCAAATGCTAAGAACTTAAGATCTTGACTTTTTTGAACAACCGTTTCACCTGTCTGATCTGACACTCAGTTGTTTTAATATTCCTCAATATTGTACTAGAACAAAATGTTAACGAAATGTAGCACTTGCAAGTTAAGAAAATTAAATACAATAATTCCAAATATTCTAGTGACAATTTCAGCAAAATAAATAACTGAAGTTTAAGACTTCGTCTCTTCAGGAAAGCTATAAATCAACTGGCTTTTTATCTCTTCATATGAAAAACATGTCATTCAACTGCTGAAACTATCTTCCAGTTCAAGAATCTTTAACTTCGTTAACCTTGAACATATCAAGACTTGAGGCAAACTACTTTGACTCAAAAAGTAATTTTGAAGTTTATTCTATCAAAACTATGACGTACAAAGCCAAACATACCTGAGATGGTTGTTCATGTTCCCTAAAATTGGATGCTAAATACCCCAGAGCCTTTGACCTCTCTCTGTAGAGATTCATAGCTTGATCCATAGGAACTCGTAACCTGATCCAGTATTCTAGGGTACCGTGATTTCGAACGTTTCCTTTGATTCCTACAGAATAAATACATACCGGATTGCATTAATTTTCTTTTCAACATTAAAGTACTTCAAGTCAAAAACTAGGAAATTACACATTAAAAATTAGTTGTCT
Source organism: Steatornis caripensis (assembly GCA_013398225.1). NCBI lineage: Eukaryota > Metazoa > Chordata > Aves > Caprimulgiformes > Steatornithidae > Steatornis > Steatornis caripensis. The sequence goes on along the minus strand of VZSC01006098.1, from coordinate 387,242 downwards.
TGTGACTATGCATTATGACAGTGTTTGCGACAGGAGATGTGCAATTCATGTTAGAAACAGAAACAACTACTCCTCTGGCTATACATGTACGATCCAAAACTGAAACATGACCATTTTTTCACATTGTAATTTGCAATATTTACTGTCCAACTATATAGTCAAGTCAAGTTCGTTATTTTAATCTCTTTAAGGCAAATAAAGCTTAGGACAGTTTTGTATGTCAACAGTTGGAAATGTCCCATCAAGTGGTATGCAGTTTAAATTACTGGCAAAAATACCACTCTATAATGGCTTATTAAATCAAATTTTTGACAAAAGCAGGCAGTTAGGATGTCCGAACACGCTGATCTGCAAAATACTTCTAAAAGAAAGAGTAAGCAGTACAGAATATTAAGTACTTCTTAAGAAAGGCTTGTCCAGGGTATCTTGAAATTATTTTAAAACAATAAATTAAATTAAATTAAAATGAAATTACATATGAAAAAGCAGAATAATTTAATTTCATTTTACAAGATGTTACTGAAATTACTTTATGTTTCATAGTTGAAGTTAAGTAGGGCCCCTTTGTATCAGTGTCTCAAGAGGATGAAACAAACTTGCATTAAACAACTAAAACACAATTAACAGTATATAAAATAATACAGCAAAATGAAAAAGAGTATTGGTCTTATTTTAAAATATCTTTTCTACAGTATTCATAGAGGAATTCTAACAGACGAATAGTACTACAACGCAATCAAGTACACTGCTCTACTAACTACTTTTCTCCATGTTGTTCTCTTATAATTCTGCTGAGTAAGGCAATAGTTTCTTTTATTAAAATTCTTTACATGTGTAGTAGTAACACTTTACACGCAACCTTTACACAAGAGAAAGAATCACGTGCTAGACTCTCTAACATCATTTCCAGCACGTCACATACTCCTAATGTCACATACTTCAGGATCACTATATTAACATTATTTTTGTCCTCAGCTATTATGGGCAAAATTGCACCTGCCAGAGCTTTCCCACAACTGTTGGCAGAATCACCAGAACATGCTGCACATCCAACAGCAAATATCATGTTGTGTAAACTGTTTTTTTTCTTTTGAAATAGCAATACATGAATTAATTGTTGGCCAAATAGACATTAATTTATTGTCACTCAAAATACTGCATTAAACAGAATGTTAATTACCAACTAAATTTGCTGTGCCGTAGATCTTCCCATCGTTTTCCAGGATTTTATGGAAATTCACTTGACACGTAGCAACTGTTTCGTAATCTGTGCCATGTGCACGATGAACCTCAAGTGTGATACTGTTGTGCTCTATATAGTGCAAGAAGCAGTTATCAGCCTGCACAAGATACTGAGAAGTGAAGTCATATGATGGGGTATGCCCATAAACTACTGGTGTTGTCTGAAGTTCGAAGTCATAAAATGCATAAGTACAAAAAGTTGCAGGTTCATGGTCACCAAAAGCGTGCATAGCTTCAGAAGTGAAGATCACTTTGCTGATATGAATTTCAAGAAGGTTCTCTCCTCTTTCTAAATGCAAAGTTTCATCAAATTCATCCACTGGATCACCTGGCAATATTTCAGATCTGGATTTGTGGGGTATTGTACCATAGACAATATCTCTTAGTTGGGCTGCAACAAATAAAATAAAATAGAGCTACAATATGACCATCTTGTTTAAAAATAAAATATATTTAATGACTGAGTAGAGAGGAAAAAAGCCTAATTCAATTATATTAGCAATGTTAATTTCTTAAAGGCATTACCAAAAAAGAAATCCCACATTTAGAATTCATACATTTACTGCACCTTTAGCACACTGACAACAATCAAGAATACCTCCACAATGGAGGTGCTTCAATACATATGAAAACAGACACAGGCCCCTAACGATTAATAACAGATTACAAGGGAGTTAACAAGCAAAAATTCAGAAATCTTATGCAATGATTGAAATAAGTATCGCTATGCTAATGTAGCAGAGACTTAAGATATACATATTTTCCTAGGGTTGAACAAAATTTGTCAGGGAAAGAATACATCTCATTTTTAACCTCTGTAATATATCGAGTGGACAGAGCTAACAGCAAAGACCTTTACATGTTGCTCGGCCTCACAGATGGTAAATGGTGAACTAATCAAAATATATGCTTACAAAATTAGGACAGAAATTATCATGCAGTCCTTTAGTACAGGAGATGCAACTTGGAGACAAAACATGAAAATTGTTATGACATTGAGGTTTGTAAGGTGTCCTATTTCAGGCTTCCTATGCACCTTTTATACACTGAAGCCATTAAAACAGCATTTTAAATTCATCATATTGAAATATTCCATAGGTATATTATACCATAACTTTGGGATTTTAGCAATACATAAAACGATTATGTAATGATAGGACAGCAAAATAAAAGGTTGATCATAAATGTATGATTTACTTTAAAAATAATAATTATTAAGAATTATCTAAGCTTGGTATTTTTATTCTTATTGAGCAATAGCTGCAGCACAAACTGCTTTGTTGAATTTTGTTTGATTCATAAATTTATCATTTAAGTCAATGAAACAGCACAGTTCCCCATGAAAGAACTCACCTTTCTACTAGTTTTAGGAATGGAGAAGTGTTTCAACTGAAGAACAAAATTACAACAATAATTTGTAGAGATAAAACATAAAAAAGTTAGAGAATAATATACTTTCAAGATACCTTCTAGTTTTCTAACGCGAGCCGCTCTAATATCAAGAAGACGGACATACTGTTCCAGTTTTAACTCATAGTCTTTCTGTAGACTTTCCATCTTTTGTGTCACTGCTTCTACTTCAGTCTGAAAAAAAATTGCATGTAAAAAGGCCTTCTGAGGCTTGTCTGCACTGATGCTGCGCATGCTTTTGGCTACAAGTTAAAATACAGTTAGATTTGAAGAAAGAAGATTTAGAGTACACAAAAAAAGAATTTTTTAATTCAGTAATACAGCAATGAGTTCAAATCTCAGCAAAATCTAAAAACATTTTAAGAAAACCAGACTAGCTATTCTTTCAGGATAATGTTCCTAATAGTTTCTTCAATGATTTTGTTATTTTAAATTTAGATTAATTGAATGAAAAGTCAAAATATGATCTGCAATAATCCAGCACAGGACAGTAAAAGCAGAGTGTTGTGGAAAAGGAAGCTTATTTGATAAGTATACTTACTGTTTTTCCTGTGAGGACCTGATAAGAGCTCAGAGATAATCCCAAGAAGGCAGGGTTTGAGGGCTCTGATCAGGGGGAGTTAAAAGACTAAAAGTTATAGTCATTTGGACCTCATGCTTTTTAAACAATACTTTCAAGAACAGAAAATCTTGTGTTAGGTTACCTATAAACAGACTGCCTTTGTCGCTGAATTTGGAAATCTTAATCGTGACAAACTCCAGTGCTACAAATGTTAAAATGTTGTTATCAGGTTATTTTCCACTGTGAGCAGACTTTAGTACCTGGTAATCTTTGTTAATTTTGTGCTGGACAATCAACATATTCCTTGTCCTTTCAAGTTCCTGCACTGTTTCCGCATGTAGCAATTGCAGCTCCCGCATGGAGTGTTCTAAATCTTTATGGATATCATCTTCAACTTTTTGCAAAACATTAAGATCCCCATTCTTCTGCTGCTTTTGAACCTGGAGCAAATTTGAAAAATTACCAGAACAAACCTTTGCAAAATATTTGGATGTATTTGTGCCTGGTTAAATCTAACACTGGGACGTCATTTTGGAACAACAATAAGACAGTAAGTATAACTTCGTAAATTTTGAGCATGTGGTAACACAAAAAATAGGAATGAGGAAGATCAGTAAGCGTGAGGATTATATTCAGTAATGTAATCTCATGACTACCAGGAACCAATTAAAATGTATGAGATATTCAGAAGCAATCACTCCTGTCTATCCAATGAAAATACAAAATACTTAATATATTTACCATTTTTATATTTAATAACCCTGCTTCAGTGAACGTACAAAATCTGAATTATTATTCTCAAGTCTGTGTTGCTTCTGTTATTAATACTGGGAGGATTAATTTTCATCTAGGGTTTTTTTTTTTCCTTTTTTCAATATATAGTTGTTATTTGCATGTCAGTAGCAGAAGATTCTATTTACAGTAAACATTTCCTCAAGAAAATGAATCCACTGGAACAATGGAAAAAATGCAAACTTTTTTCACTGATTTCTTCCCCCCACCATCACTTCATTTTCACTTTCTCTGTAAATAATAAAATTACAACTTATGTGCAAGAGAAAAAAATAGAACATTATCCAGGTGGTTTTGTTTTTCTCTTTTAATAAACCAAGAGAAGTTGCTAAGCATCACTGTATTGTATTTTAGAACTTCCATGCTTGTAGGGTGTTTCCATAAATGACAGAATAAACAAAAATTTTTTTTACTAAACATTACAGGAAGAACAAGATGGCATGATAAGTCATTTAACTGAGAAAAAGTAAGTTTTTTTAAAAAAATGCTTGTGGATCTGCTTTAATTCACTTTTGATGTTTTAATAAATTATCTACATAACTCTAGGTTTCATCCTGGCGATTTTTTCATCTTCCCTTCCTCTTCACTGTAACTGAAAAATTACAAAACCAGACATATGAGCTTGAAGCATCAACTACTAAAAGATGCACAAATAATTCAGCCCTTGAACATGCCAGGGACTATGTGGAAACACGTAATAGTCGGCCAAGAGCTTAAAAAAAAAAAAAAAGAACTAAAAAGTAAATTAGAAAAAGAATAAATGCAAAATATAGAATCATGGAATGGTTTGGGTTGGAAGGGATCTTAAAGACCATCTCGTTCCAACGCCCAAGATGCTCATTCTTTGTGATTTACCTTTGTAAGCAAGAGGGCTTCACTGAGTTCTGCCACATCAATACCTCTTTCCTGAAACAGAAATACTTAATGAAAAGGTGTTATCAGATGTGAGTGATTATCAAAGAAATACATTCAGAATAACAAGATGCATTCTCACTAGACATGACATTTTGCTTGATATGATGAATAAATAAACACTGCTAAATTTCCGTATTCTTTTACTTTCAAGAAATATTTGCACTATGTACAAAACAGAGAATGGGGCTTTCTGCTCATATTTTAAACAGAAATAGAACTCACCTTGGTCAAAAAATTAATGCGATTTTTCAGTTCATCTAGTTGTTGCTTATGTTCCAGGTAGCATAACTGCAGATCTTTGTTCTCTTGCATCAGCTTTTCCTTCTGGTCTTAACACAGAAAAAGAAAAACCATTCTATTTAATTCAACATAATTATAAGAACTATAAACTTGCTTTTTTGTATTAACTTATGCATGAAAAAAATCAATTTCAAGTGTAGAAACTGCTTTATTTTGTGTATGGAAGTATTTGGTATTAATAAAAAGAAAGAGAGGGACAGAAAACTACTCCTCTTTGATCTGGCATAGGTGTGTGGATTAAAAACTCCCAAACAGTCTTACTTTCATTTCAGAAGAACCTACAGTATCAATAAATCTACACTTTGTGTATTTCTAAATAGAAAGATATGCCCAACTAAGTACAGCTTTCTGTTTTGGGGGAGTGAGCAAAGAGGGGAATAAAGAGGATATAAAATTATTCGTCAATCTGAATGACTAAGCACCATAAAATTTACCAGCAGAAGGTTATACAGATTTCACACAAATACCCACTAACACATAGCTACATCCACAATGATTTCTCAAGAAGATGGGAGAAAAGACTTAAGAATTTGGTGAAATAATTTAGATATAACAATATAATATATTCTTTCATATGGAAAAGTTTTAAAAGTAAGCTTTTCTCAAAATCCTGTTTCTACGGAACAAAAGTACTCTCTCACTTTCCTCGCCTGGACAAACTCCTTTTTCTCTTGATAACAAAGTTTTTTTTCTCCTTCCATTTTTTCCTGTTTTTTGAAAGTCCCGAAGTTATATTCTCATACCATGTACTTAAATACTACAAATTCATATTTTAGGTCAGAATGATATAAATGTTAACTGTCAAGATGACGTGCAATTATTAGCCTTTGTGATTCCTATCTGCACCCGTAGGAGTTGGTTGGTAAGACATTACGTATTTAGTTGAGAAATTTTTCTACTGCTTTCAATTAAATAGCCCACAGTATCTTCTTAATGCTGGAATCTTTTCTGTTGACCCTCAGGGCATGATGCACAACTTAGCTATTTTTACAGAATAGCTTTTCAGTTTAGAGGCTTGAATTCAGCAGGAAACAGGTGGCTGAGATGCTAATCTCAAGCGTCTTGACATGTTTCAAAAATTGACTTCAGGTTAGTTTTAATTTTGCAGAATTTATAGATCAAGTGACATCTTCATTAAAAATGGATCATCTGTAATGCATTGCTCCTACACACAGTAGCCTTACTCATACACGTGTTGGAACTCCACAAGAGTCACTTTCAATTCAAACACACCATCACCAGTAAGGTTTTAATTCTCTGCAGTTACGAGGAAAATGTAATGCATTTGTGCAATTAAGAAGAAAATACAATTACAAACACTAAGGGCTAAAAATCAGAAAGCAAATAAGAAAATAATTAAAATAAGCCTTGTGAATGGGCAGAGAAGGCAGGCCTGTATAAAAGACGGTGAAATACTTATCAGCAATGGAGTCTTCTGGACTGCCCCAAATAATATACCAGAAAGACCCCTATCTGTTGTGAGGTCTCCCACAGAGAAATAGGGGCTCTCATGCTGATGTTTCTTTTGCCTACAATATAAACTGAGATCTGAACTGGCACTTAAGAGACAAGATATCCCTCCTCAAGCACATTTATCTCATTGTCATGGATTTTCTGACAAGAGCAGCCAGCTCAGTCCACTCTTTTTCTAACAAGAACCACAGTGAGGTTTTGATACACATTCTTAATATTCACTCACACTTGCTACTTAAAAAGTTAGCTTCAAAACTGTAAATGATACACAGAAAGGAAGGTAGCTTTTGTTCAAATTGAGGCAATTTCAACAGTTTGTTGAACAAAAACGGGCCAATCTGTCAATAGCACAGCTGTCTACCTTAGCACTGTCCACGTTGCCTCTCCAGGTTCTCAATAGCCTGTGTTTCTATGATCCCAATGAAAGATAAAAATGCAAGACACGCAGGGAAAGAGGCAGCAGGAAAGGGAATATTTCTGCAATAGCCTTTACGGAACAGAAGTGACAGGAGGGCCCTGCCATTCAGTTTTCACGTATAACTACACTGTTTTTCATCAGGAGCCGCTCAAACTCTCCATTGGTTGTTTCCGCTCATAATACTATTAGCACTGATCAGAGCACTCTTGGATTGGGGCTGGTGCTGCATGCTGGCTGCTGCGTAGCTTGCTGCCCTAGATTTAACCCAAAAGCTGCAAGTGAAGGGGAAGAAGGAGAGAAGAGGCAATTCTCACACCATTAGTGACCACATCCTGCAAGAACACATCATCACAACAATATCAGGGTTTTCAGTAGCAAGCCTATAACAGTAACAGTACAAAAAAGGGGAAAACACTGCCACAGCAGCTTGCCTGAAAGGCTACAGAGCCACAAGTGGAAGCAGACTACAGAGTTGCAAATAGCCTCTGTGTTCATAAGGGCCTTATAAGACACCAAAGCGACTGTGCAATAGTACTCTCACAGCTGTAATCAGAATACATACTGTGCCAATATATGGGATCCCATTCAAAACCAGAATTTGAATAAAATTGCACAGGTGTCTTCCACATTAAATACTTGTACACATTCGCAGAACGTGAAAATAATTAGAATCTTATCAGCAAAAGCCTCCACATTTGTTAACCTCCTACATAAATTCACAGAAAGAGTTCTTATAGACCAACCGGTAGCAACCAGGTAGCAGGGAAGAAGGAAAGAAAATCGTCACTGTCTTTCCCTGAAAATAAAAAGTACACGCTTCCAAGACAACTGAGACATCCTTTGCTTACTATCCCATAACCTACCTACCATCACGTACAAGAGGATCTACCCTCCCCCTCTCCCTTGTCAAACTCTCTACTTGTCTAGGTCCAATTTATGGCAACAGGATTGCCTTCTTCATTAGCCCATGGAATAAAACCGGAGCTGATTTATGCTGATTTTTTTGGTAGTTTTATGGACAGAAGAACAATATTTAGGGAAATAAATACAGTTTTTACTCAAGTATTTTGCATCAGCTTTTACTGACACAGAATAAATACCTGTCCATTAAGACAACTGTAAAAAAACCTGCAGTTAGTAAATGGTATACTCTGTGCAAAACAGTACTATAACTGTGAACAACAAATACAGGAGGCATGAGATTATATTAATGAAAAATGAAAATTATTTAGACATAAATATTACCAAGTGAATACATACATTTTATGAATTTATGAGATAAGTGACACCAATCCTTGCTGTAGTAATTGGTTCTACTTAGATTTTGTATTAGCTTTCATTTTGTATTAGCTTACCTCAGCCCTTTGAGACTTGCATGAAACCACACTGTCAGGAAAATACAATGAACATGAACCAAACATCTATTGTAATCTATGGCTGAGAATCCGGGGGATATTGAAAAGACAACAAACGCAGGAATAAATGACTAAGGGCAATGGTGCAGGGGAAAGGGTGATAAACCATCTGCAAATACCATATTCTAAAAAAAAGAAAAAAAGGGGCAAATGTAGTCATAATGTGAAATAAGTTATTCTGTTTTCTGTCTAAATGTATTTAAGTACTACAAAACACATTATGAAATTATGGACAGAAAAACACTACTAAAAAATTCAGATCCAAATCACATGATCACTCTTAAAGAGAAATACTGAAGGAGGACATGGACAAAGGCAAGACGATGTTAGTCTCCTGTAGCATTTTCAAGACTTTATTTATTTTAACATCTTTTAGTCCTGGAAAAGAAGTTTTAAAAAAAGTTTCACATGACAAAGGGTAGACAAGACACTATTTCTACACTAGTTCCAGGCAGTAGGTTAAGACAAACAGTACTTCAGTTCTGCTGAACTTAAAAAAGGGATGCAAAGGCAGATACTCTGAAGCAGGTGACTGAAGAAACTTCTACTGCCTAAGTTTTGTCAAAGGCAAACTGTAAACAAATCCTAGAATCACAGGCCTTGAAGGGCCTAGAACCACAGGCCACTCAAGCTGCAGCAAGTTCAATTCAATAGAAATTGAAACTGTAGTAACCTGGTGATGCAGTTTAAGAGTGCAAGTTAAGAAGTGCCAATCTGGGGAAGGGGTGGTAAAGGCTTGCCACTTAAATAAAATGCCCATAGGAAAGATAGAAGATGGAAGGTGTCTGAGTTTCCACATTCAACTTAACAAATAATAGTATGGCCTATAACATTTTCATGCACTTAATATCGCTCAAAGTTGTGCGCTGCATACTCAAACTGTGATTAACAACTGTCTCTAACTGTCAATATGTCATAACTTCATATTATTGTAGCTTAAGGCATCTTATCTATTTTAGTATCACGTAAAGCTAATTTTGCAAACACTTGCTATGGTCAACTAAAATGTTTAAATACTTAATCTGGTATTTGAAGTCAGTAGAGCTACTGAGACTCTTAACAGTAAGCACATGTGAACTCAAGTCATAATCATAAGAAGAATTATTCACAAGAAGTTGGCCCACTTTATTCCTTTAGATCGTTCGCAGAAATGCACCTTCTAAAAATTTGAAGAATCAACTCTAAAAATACTTAGTTTACTTCCTGCCTGTGCTCTTGCTTTGTAAACTTTATGTTGCCACAGTGTATCACAGTATTGAGATAAAAAAAAAAAAGACTGCAAAGTCTTAAAGATGCACTGAGAAGTTTTCCTACAGCATGGGAAAAACACAAGAAATAATCTGTTCAGTAAATTAGAAGAAAACACTATTACTGTAAATGTACATAGCTGTAAATAAAAATTAGTGTACACTGAAAATACTAAAAAGTTCTAAATTCACAAAGTTGAAAGGCAATTAACCATCTTCAAGAGCCTATATAGGCTTCATGTTACTTTGTACAGTGTACAAAATTATAGTAGTGGTTTATAATTTGAGATGGACTGTCAGATGGTCTTCTTTTCCATAAGAATTTTCAATGTAGAGGAGAAGAGAAATACAGAATAAAGAATAAATATTAACTCAACAGATGAAGAATGAACGCAGCTGGAGTTCTATGATCTTCATTCAGCACATCATCTGTATTGGGTCCATTTTTGTACGTAATAACTAGTCATAACTTAAGTATATTGTTCAAACGTACACTTAAAAGGCAGCTCTGAAATCACCAACAACAGAAAATACACTTTTCTGGGCAATATACCTGAACTCCAACACAGGAGAATCTCACATTGCGAAAACAGTAGTTATTTCAGAAATATACCTCTTTCTACTTTGATCTTGTCAAGGATTTCATTTTTGTCTGCTAAATCAGATTTGATGGCAGCCTCTAGTTCAGCAATTTGCAGTTTCAGCTGCTGTTCCTTTAATTTCCATTGCTGTTCATGGGTCACACTGAAGACACTGCAATAAAACATGTGGCATGTGAAAAACTTTTAGAAATCAGCTTCAACAGAAAATAATAAAGAAAAAAGCTTTTAGTGGCACAGAGACCACTGTCATCATGTCTTAGGAATTAAGTAAACATATGCTGGTCTGCTGCTGTTGAAACCAAGGCGCCTTTCTCAGGCTGCGGTTAAATAACATGAAAGAGTTTGTGGGATGAGCAAAGGAACTGGCCTTAATTTAGAGCTCCAAAGTCAGAAAAGTTGGCAGCATGCAACATTTGTGGGACTAGAAAAGGAATTCAGATGCATATCCCAGAGTAATCCACAACTCCAAACCTCAGCAACTGACAAAACCATTCTTTCCGCATACAAAACCTCTTAATGTACAGAACTGGGATCACCCACTTGATTTCTTTTAAATCCATGAAACATGCAGAGTCTAAAGTCAGTTGCCCGTTCAAAGAAATGTTGACCACAAAGTGACAACGGTTTTCTCATACTGTAAAACAACAATTCTGATACTGATTAAGAAGCACATATAAAGTAATCTTTCTCCTACTTTCAGAAATCAAAACCCGAGGTGGGCAGAGAAATTAGAATAACTACTTTGCCTGTAACACATTATTTACTCGTAAACTACCAATTTATCGGCAATAAGGATAGCATGGACACAGAATCAGAACTGCTGAAGCCACAACAAAATGTGTAACTCAGATTGAAATAAAATTAAATACATTATATAATTTCCAGTGGGTAAAAAGTCAGAGCAATGCAATGTGCTTTCATACAATTTAGGTAGTGAGTACTACGGTCTTCATATTACTAATATTCAATGCTTGCATTCTTATTGACTGTAAAAATGTCTTTCATCTTAACCAATCATAAACCAGTTTATTCACTGCTGTATTCTGTGAAAAAATTAAAAAATTGTAGGTTTTTTTTTTAAACAAAAGAGTCAGTTCCTCTTTGGTGAAGCTCGCCAGTTAAAAAAGTTATTTTTTACATGTATAGAAGTATAAAAAAACCCCTCTCATATCTATCTATTTATTAATCTCTCTCTCCCAGAGATCTATGTAACAAAAGCCTCAACTGAAAAAAAAAAAAAAAAAGAGAAGAAATGTTGCAGAATGGACAGCCCACATAGCTTCGCAGACTGTACATGCCGACTGAAAGACAACCGCCTGTTTTGTTGGCTATGACTACATAAAGGGGTTCTGAGTACATGTAAATGCATTTATATCTAATGTATTTTAAGAATGACCTTAAGATTAAAGAAAAAGAAAATAGCGTGAATTGTAGACTGTAAAGAATGTGGCAGGAGTTCACATTCTTACTTTGTGATCCACACAAAAACAGTTCCACCTCTCTGTATTTTGTGTCTCTCCTACTATATCTATCTCACCAATACACTATTGTACAGTTCTCTAAGCATACACCATCTTACAGTGTGACAGTGTCTTTTATAGCATGCATGAACTGAACTGAAGCAATGCTTCTGAACCCTACAGCACGATGTACTTCACTCTGCTGTAATTTAAAAAATAATATGCAGAGAATATAATGCACTGAACCCACAATCATTTCTTCTTCAAAGACTGATTGGCTCCTGTAAGGAAAGGATAAAGCTTAGCAAGAAAAGATATCAAACACCCTTAGTTTTCACATCTCTGAAAATGTTTTCAAGTTTTAATGACCATGATATCTAGTCATACATGCATTCATTATTTTTAGGCACAATTACTTCACATAAAGACCTAACTACACGTTACTTTAGTTTTTCAAAAGAATACATTTGCAGAAAAATCATTAACTGTTGCTATGAGAGTAATTCAGAATTTAGATGTTTAAATGAAGAACAATTTAGAAGACAGGTTTTATCCAAGCCCTTACAATGCTAATGTTTATGTCAGTTTGAATTGAGTCCACTTCTGTCGCTTTCTTCATCTGAATTTTAAGATTACTTTTACTTGAATTCATGTGGAATTTCTTTCACATTTACTGTATTTCACTGGAGTTGGAGCCATCTGGGTAACTCTAATGGTCAACCACATCTGGCAGCATTTCCTTTGGAGGGAGTTTAAGCATTGCTAGATTTGCATTACGAGGTCATATGAAAACAATTCCTCCAAACCTTTTATCCAAACGAATTGTTTTCTTGGATACTGACTAAATAATAAGAGTCAACTGACAAATTCGTACTTGCTCTTTGTAAACTTTTCAGATCCAGTTCTGCAGTCTTGGCTTTGGCAAAATTCCCATCAACTTCAAATGAATTTCCAAAAAAATAACATCACCAAAGAGGAGGTTTATGCCTCTTTACCTCCATTAAAATAAGAAAGAAATATTTATTAATTATCTGGCACCTGTGGACGCTGGCCTGTCCACTGGTAGCAACAAGCAAGCTGTAGTAAAGTTGCATTGTTCAAATGGGCAACAGAAGCAGCTGGCCATTAAACAGTAGTTATTATAAAACAATCCATTTCTCTTTCTAATTCCTTGTTACCTATATAGTAACACGGAATGATAAAACATGAAACAAAGTTTAAATGGGAGTAGATGAAAAGATAGATCACTTTAGGTAAAAGAAAAGCCGTATTGTAGATTACTGGGTTATCAGAGAACCATATTTAAATTTATCTACTTAAACATCTTTTTAAGTTATCCCACTATGATTTAAATAGAAAAGAAAATTTCAAGCCAAGATTGTAAGTTAATTTGTTAGTAAGAGTTATTTCTCTGCATAGTCATACAGGAGAAAAAAATAATAATCAGAAATATTTATAACATGATCAGACTTCAGAGGAATCTACAACAATGAACTTAAGTGAGAGACAACTGACCAACTGTTCCTACACAAAATTCTAAATATTGTGATTACACAACTGTTACATCTCATATGTAAAAAAAAAACCAAACCTTTTAACCTATTTGTTCTCAGAGCTTTTTACTACTTTAATTTTTAGTTTCACTGGAGGAATTACAGAAAGTATAATAAATATTGTAAGAATACTATAAACAACATTTGATACCACTCACATTGTGTTTAGTCATCAGCATGTTTTTGGCAGATCTAACAAACTTTCAGAGGAGAAATTATTTTGCTATGGGAAAAGACTTCAAGCATTTTACCTACTTTATGAGGCAATTATTAACTCCAGGAAATCTGTCCTTTTTTCTAACCCTCTTCAGTGTAAGAGATCACATGGTTTCACAATAAAGGAAAAGTTCATTTGAACATCTTTTTTCCTTTAATATGCTTGTGGCAAATGACTAGAATTACTTCTTTTCTGTACCAGAGAATTTTGAAATCATATTTCACAATGCATTTTCATTGTAAGCATTGCTGATACAATTCATACAACTCATTATGTATAGGAACCTTTGCAAAAACTTACATGAGCCTATACAAAAACTTCATGCAGAACCACTACAACTGAAATGGTGGCTATTACCAAAACAAACAAATCACCCCTCAAACACTGGAGAAGCCATCAAATACCAGACTTCAGATAGGTCCACTGAGAAATCCTGGAAGAACTTACACAAAAAGTTCAAACACTTCTTTTCCCCAAATAAAATAAAATTAACTAAACTAAAACCAAATGAATGTATGCCTACCTAGACATATTCTTCTTTCAACAATAACCCTAAAAAATTATTAGAAATTCAAGTAAGAACTTTCTGCATTGATGTTCAAAATAAAGTGACTTTTACTTCCTTTTTAATTAGTTTTCTTAAAAGAAGTAATCTACTCTTTCGAGAGTCTTAGAACAAGTACGGAAGCTGCTCCATTTCAACAGAACAGATGACATACAGATAGAACACCATAAAAGTTTCCATATACATTTATGATATGATGAACTGTAGCATGAATATATTTACATATGTGCACAAACACACAACATGCATAATACGCACATTGATGCACACAGTATATGAAGACCTATTAAACCGGAGAGGTATCAAAGTTTTTTTATACACAGAAAACTTAACTTACCTGCCATACAGTTTATCATAGTTTTCCCTCAAGAGTTCCTTCTCTTTTTCTAGATCATTTATTCTTTCCTCTAACTAAAATAAAGAAGGATTTTTCAAGCAATGCACAGCACAAAAGGAAATAAAGTACAATGAATGTGTAAAGACAATTAGTTAATAATTTGTAGTCATTGTCAGCCTTTCATTTGTTCTTTTTATGCAACAGTCTCTTAGAAGCTTCAAAATAACACCTTTTTTCACCACGTGGATTTACATTTGGTCCAGAGAGTCTTTTTCATGTTGTTTATATGAAGCTGAGACTAACATGTTGCAGTTGAACAACAGCATCTAATCACGTTCTGCCTTAGGCAAAAAAAAAAAAACCCAAAACAAACCCCCAAACAAAAAAACTAGCACTAAAAATTTCTGTTTCTGTTTTGGTAAGTGAGTATTAGTATTAGCTAGTTAATGGCTCCTGTATAGTAAATATTTTGTTGTTGATCTTCTAGAAACAACAAGTTCTTGCTTTTAAAATACTCACTAAATCAGGATATGGTTTAAAAGGTATGAGATGCTTGAAGCCAGAAGATATACTCTACATGCATCACAGCAGTTAAAAGGTTTGGAGGAAATATCCATGAGGTAACCTTGGTAAACTTGGTTCATGTAAAATATGTTCAAAACAGGTAAACCAGGTGGTAAAACTAAACCTAAGTTGCTACAAAATATAAGAAAAATCAAAAAAGTTCGTAGACTCTCACTCCTAACATGTTACAGAGAATGAGGAATGAAACACCTGATTTTTAGCCCTGTATCTGGGTAACAGTGATGATACCTGCCTCTGAGAGCCACTAAACAAAGTAATAGAAGTGACTGATTTGAACTGCTGAGTAAAATGTAATACTGCACTGAAATTAAATCAGGTTGAAATAATACTAAAAACTAGCAATGTTGGATCAATAAATCAAGTATTGTGACTTTTTTTCTGGTTAACAAACCACTTTTCTAATATTAGAATCGACAAGAAATCCTATGCTTTAACCTCAAATATTGTCCAAACACTGGTGCAGTGATAATGTGGCATGGGGACCAGGTATGGTGCATGATTCTATGAAATGCAAGCAGCAGACACAGGATTTTCTTTTCAGTGGGACAGAAGTATATATATTAGCATGTCAGTCTTGTGTTTGAAAGGTCTATTCACAATTCCACATCTCCAAGTATCCCACTGTTAACTTTTCCCTTATCTATGTCTACCACCTAAAGCAGATTCTAGCGCTCCCGAACACAATCTCACCTCCTCTGTCCTTCGGTTTGAAATAGTTACTGATTGCAATTCTTTTTGAAGATGGAGACACTTCAACTGCTCCTCTTGAAGCTGTAGATTCAGTTCATCACCTTTTGCTATTAAAGCATCGTGGCTAGTCTTTAAGTTCCTCTGGTTCTATGAAAAGGAAGGAAGGAAAACCCAGAAAAGAAAAATAAAAAAAAAAAAAATCACACTTAGAATGTTACAACTGCATATTCAATCAGTGGTGTCTCATGTCAGTACTTAATATATATTCTCAATGTGGTCAACAGGAGACACTCTTGAACTATGTAACTGAAAGCAACTTTTCATTATGCGTGGCCAGGAAAAGGTGGTATTCTTGGTGCTCTCATGAACATTAAACCCTCAGTTCAGTCATGATGAAAATGACCAAGAAATACATCTGTTAAGCAATTAAAAGATTTTGCTGTGGTTACAGTGGTTAGACATGCTGACCAAAAACACTGCAGTAGCAAGCAAAAATGAATGTTGACCACAGTTATGTTTATCACAGAACTTGCCACAGCTCTGTTAACCCTTAATTGTAGTTACATAATTGTTTCATAATCCTAACACAGTTCTGTTTCCCTGCTAGCAGTAATTTAACAAGGGACTTAGATTTCTTTTATGATTTCTTAGATTTCTTATATTTATTTTATAATTTATGTCAATGGATTATATTTAACCCATTTTAATATTAAATGGAGGATGCTGACAGAACCTCTGTTTCCAGAATATTAGTTAATATTATACCACCTATACTCCACAACGCTTTAATAAATCCTCATTCGTTAAGAATTGCAATGTAAATTGCAAAGTATGACTTGAAACAAAACAGCCCAAAAGCCAATCTCCCGATTAATAAAATGATTATATAAACGTTTATGTAAAATACATGTATGAGTATAGATAATGTTGAATGATTGTAGACAGAAAAAAGTTAGCTTCATTTTTTCCATTTAATATTCCTACAAAGTAGTTAAATGGAGAAGCTGAATGTGAATCCTGTACAAATATTTGAGGTTCAGGTGCAGCCTCAATATCCTAGAAACAAACAAAAACCCACAGAAAACCCAGTCACCTACTTGATCTTCAGACTCTCATATCTCATTTCTCCTTAAGAAAAATATCATGGAGAATAAATAGTCTTATTTCAGAGAGATAATGAAGTATATTACTCATCAATTTTTAACAGCCTTTCTTCAGCGCCCCTCTTGCTGTCCTGTATCTGTGAACTGTATTTCAATAACTTCAAAAAATGACACCTTAAAAATCATTCTTTTACACTCCTCTCATTTCCCTCCAAATTTCTTTCCTTTCTCCTCAAAATCAGAATCCTTACAGTCTCTAACCCTTGCAGCTGTCCAAGTGAACTCATCTTTTCTTCCCTACCTCTCAGCTTCAATTTTTTTCCTGAAGTTCTTTTCCATGTCAATAGCTTGTGTCACTTCAACCCACGATATATGAAGAAAAAACCCAACACCTTGGCAAAGCTGCCTTTCGTGGACTATTTCACCCTTATCTCTTTCCTTAATTTCCAAAACAGCTGAAAACAAATTCAATCATATTTGTTCTACTGAACCATCTCATTAAAAGCACTAAAAACATCCTCCTGAAAAACTTCCTTGATGCAGCTTCATTCTAATCCTTCAGTGTCTCTGTTATTCTCCGGACCACTTTGGATTAACTTTCCTCATTAGCTTTAAGGGGACCAGGACTTCACCCTCTATTTTTTTTTCCCCCAAAATGCATTCTCCTGGATATTCTTCTATATTTGAGTGTCCTGTCAGCACTTTTTTCCACTATGGCCAAACTGTTTTCTATCCTGCTCTCCCTGGAGTATCCCAAAACTTGGGCCATGGCAACAATTGGGATTATGATTTTAGTTTAATATTTCTAGTCTTGAATTTCTTTGCAAAACATGCCTTGATATTGATGTCAATTAGAAATAACTCATTTAAAGAAAATGGATATATACACCTCCTGGAAACACTGCACAAATGAACATAAACTGCTCTCAATTACAGTTGTGAAATTGTTGTACTGATTGTTCAAGAGAACTAACTCTCTATAGTATTTTAAATAGTAGTTGCACAGATTAGCATATTTCATTACAAATCAAGAAATCCTGAATGTTCAGTCTGTAATTAAAGCAAATAAATATACCAATGGGATCAAATATACAATCCAAAAAGTTTCATGGTCCTTTGTTCTTCTAAGAAGACTGCGCAATGCCTTCATTCTACTGGCTGGCTACACTAAAATTCTTTACCAACAAAACTGCCCTGCAAATGTTTGGTAGCAAGCTCAACTTCAGTATCATTAGATGGAGCAGGATTATAGGCTCTTATCATTCTGTGGTTTCACATTTTGGACTGACTCAAATTCAAAGATAATCATACAGGAATTAGATGGGTTTCAATTGGTAGTAAGTGATAATTCAAGAGTGATAAAAATCATCAAGATAAACATTAAAAATATACTAAAACCAGCTCTGTTGGTAAGTACTTTACGTGCCTTCTAAACTAGAAACCTTGGATTATACAGTTATTCACATTCAGTAGACACATTTCAAACATTCAAATGATTGGAAATGGGAAAATCATTGTATCCATTACCTAGCAAACAAGACAGCAAACACATTCATCCTTTTCAAAAATGCAGCTTTCACTGTGAATATTAGAAACAATGTCTTCAAATACCAGTTTGAGTCCTAGGCAAGTGTTTCTATTCAGCTGTTGCCAAGAAAGAGGCCTAAGTACTTGACTGTAGATTACTGTTTGCTGTAAATTGCCAAAAAGTTAAGTATGATTTAAAATGGAACCGTTTACTTATCGCTTTCTATTACAGACCATGAAAAGCCACGTGAAAGCTGTCTAACCTACAATTTACATTCTACATAGTTCACCCTGTGAAAAACTAGATTTGAGGTACTACCAGAAGAGCTGCTTTGGCAGAGAAGGTACAGGTACGAAGGCAAGGGAGGAAAACAAAGCTAAACGTAGAAGCAGAAAAACAGTGTAAAAAGGAACAAAACAAAAATTTAATGGTACAGGTGTTATTTAGCACACTAAAATAACAAGTAGCAGGCAGCAGTAAGAGTTTACAAGGATATCTAGTGCCTCCACCTCATGAGGCTAGGATACTTTGCTTTATTGCATGTAGTATCCCTACTCGCATGAACTCTCCCGTTCCTAAGCTATTATCATGCTACCGCTGCCTCTATACACATGTGGTTCTCCAAATACATATGGGAAGAATCAGAAAAATGTTGTATATAACGTATATTGAATCTACCATGCAGTCACATGTTCTGGGGATAGTTTCGTAAAACTGCTCCTTTTATAAAGAAAATCTGTTACTTACAGTAGCCCTCTAATTTCCATGAATTTATGAACCCAAGTTCAGTCCTAACATCAAAACTCTGAACAGCCAAACCTCCTCAACTTTATCAAAGACTGATAAAATGAGAGGGGTCTCATACTCCTCCTTTAGTAAATCAGTACATTTAAGTCAAAGCCCTCTTTTTAAACAATCAGGAATCTCTTTAGATAGCAAGACAACTCAGTTCACTCTCCACAATCTGCCTGAGATGGCTTTGCAGATAAAACTTTTAAGACCTGCTAGACCCATCTGAAAAAAAAAAAATTAAGGCTAAAAACCATTTGGAGTAGCTTGGGTACAATGTATTACATGGTTCATTTCCATTTACCTAGCATTGACTCCGGATCAAGAACTGTGTACATTTATCTTCCATTTACACATCCTTATGTGACAAGAGCAAAGGAATGTTACTGACCAAATTGCAATTACCTCTTGAAGCTGGAGAAATTTTCCTTCCATTGCTGAAAGAGCATTGCTTTTCTCAACCAGCTGTTTACGGACCTTGATCATTTCCACATTGTCCCGAATGTTTAGCCTTCATAATTGTTTTAAAAAGAAATGCATCATGAGCTTAAAGATACAGAATCAATTATCTTTTTATTTTTGCCTTGAAAATATTAAATCCTTTGCAAATCAGCTTTCTACAACACATCTGGGATAAAATTTAGCGTGTAATACTCAAATTAATTTCCTCTTCTATAATCCACATTACAGAATTCAGGTAAATAAACATTCAACTGCATGATGGCATAGCAGCTTCAACCAATACATATAAATCTTTTTTTATTTTATCCAACTATATATGACAGAAAGAGAAAATGATCCAATACCTAAAGAGATTATTTGTTTTCTATTAACTTCTTTTCCACTCTCCAAATTATTTGGTGCCGGTAGATTACCTTTTTACGGAGTTTTCTCTTAGAGTTTAAATGTATCAAATACTACTAAGAAAAAGTGACTTAGCAATTTATACTGTAACACCTAAAAGCTGGCATTCAAACACGTGACAGGTATGTCTTAATATCACTTAATAGCCATGTACATATTCCGTATTGTTACAATTCTAATATTGACAATGTACTGTTTAATAGCAAGGATATTTAAAATAATTCAAAATTTAAATAAATATTTATTTCTGATTTTTCCCTTACTTCAAATAGTGAAACTAAACCCCATTATTTTCATAGCTTCTTCAAGTACAAGAAGAGAAATCAATTCTGATTTGTATTAACATAAAATATGATAAAATCAGAGTAAAACTTAAGCATTTGAAAAGGTAATTTCTCTTCCAATATTTATCTATTTTAGACATATTGGAGGAATTGTCACAATGCCATGCTGGAGCAAGAAAATGGACTACAAAGTTCAAACATCTGTAAACCAGCTGAGTACGTGAAATACTTTCCTTTTATTCCGTAAAATATCAAAGCCTATTGTGTTTTGGTATTGGCCAGTTAATTGTCCTTACACAGAAGATAAACACACTCACAAACCTGAGGTCTTCCGCAAGAAACAGTCCTAACGCAATGCTAAAACGATCATGTGTCTAAAACATGTTATCTACATAAATTAAAGTTGTGGTGAATACAGACAGCAGCACTGTCTCATGCTAGCTATTTAAAAGCTAATGTAGTGGCACGTTTTTATTAATCTTGTTCCACACATCAAACAAAAGGCTCTGATGCCTTCAAAGGCTTTTTCTTTTTTTTCCCCCTTCTTTTTTAAGCAAAGGCCTTTTTTTAAGCAGGGGGCTTTTTTTTTTTTTCCTTTTTAAGTAGAAAAAGGAGCAGATGATAGTGAAATTTATGATGTACAGATGTAAACCCCATGGCTCCTGACAATCAACATTAACTATTTTTTCAGCAGTGAATGAAACGGCATTTGATTTAAACAGGTTTGGGGTACTGACATTATGAAGTAAATTATTCCAATTCGGAAGTGAAAAATTATTTTTTTCTTGGGATTATTTCAATTCTAACAATTACAAGAGTATTTATCTCATGAAGTTTCTAGCTACAAAAAAGCATGTGCCATTAACTTATTAGTGCATTACATCATCAATCACAATAAAAGCAATAAAATTGTTTCTCTGCAGTACTTCCACAATAATTTATTTAAATAAAATATGTCTAAAATGTCCAACGCATCTAGGTATATGACGAAGAGCTTGCTGTTGAAGAACAAAATAATTTTTGATTTCATGGGCAAGGCAAAATTAATTGAGGAAGATTCTGTTGGAAAGATTCATTTTTCTCTAAATGAAGTCACAAAACAGTAGAATAGAATAAAAATTGATTATCTACACAGCTTTCTCCCTCCCAGACAGTTGATGTAATATGCTCCCAGAACATCTGTCCAGGTATTCTGATATAACTGAAAAATAGAAGTTATATACAGATTTGTTATAAAAGTCAATGCTACCTTTCACTTATATGGATAATATTTTTTTCAAAGAATAACAAAAACCATATAAGAACAAAGCTGTACTAAGATAGCCCATTCAATATTTTCTCTACTGCCAAATATTCTGCCATGGAACCTGAAGACATAAAGGCAGACCTGCAGCACAAGTTAGAAAAAGAAAAGGACCTAATATCCCTTTTGAGGCAGTAATCTGAATTAATGAGCATACTGATTTAGCTCTAGCACGCTATTTCTGCCACAAGTGCAGAAATAAGGAACATGAACTCTATCCTTCCACTCTAAACCTCGCCTTAAAGCCAGATTAAAAAGTCTGAAATTGGAAATGATGTCAGGAGAAAGTGACTCTTTAAAAAGCTAAGAATTGTTTGGGGTTAATGTCTGAAGTACACCAAAGAGACAATCTCTTTTCCAGACCTCTTATCATTTCGATTAAAAACATAAAGAGTGGGGTCCCAATAACAGGCTGGGGACCAGCTGTGTGGGAATGGGGGACTGACAGCAACCTATACCAGAAGGAAATGATTAAAGAAAGGATCTTGACCTGCACTGTACAAACTTATGCCAGTAAATCCCAGATGGCTAAACTAACAAAATTGAGGTCTAATTAAACCACATCCCTTGCATCTTGTCTTTACTTCCGTATGAGCAGGACACAGACATAATACTGAGACTGCTCCTAGAGAGTCCTGACTATTGTATCCACTGGACCAGTGGCTCACAAACTTTCCCCATTCACATTCAGAACAAGCGAAACAACCACTTAAAACTACCACCACCATAGTTCTCAGGATCACTCACCCTCAGTCTGGCAAAATAAACAAAAGGTTTCTAGGCTATTAGTTCTCAATCACAAATGCATCAACAGCCAAGATGCATACATAGACCCTCAAGCAGAGAAGTAACAAGTAGAACATCAGGGTGCAGTACCCTTCTCATTTTACAACGCTTAGGAACTAACAGGATTATATGTTGATATACATAATGTTCTTTCCTTTACCTCTTATTCCTTATTGGAAGTCAAATATAAAGGGGAAAAAAACCCCTTAATAATGTTTACCTTCTAGTAGCACCTTTGTAATCCATTACCTGTTGTAATTGATGGTATATTTGCAATAAGCAAAACATTAACATCGCATGAATAGCTCCGGCATCTAAGTTGTTAAGATTATTTAAATACCAACATAAAATTCTGTATTTGTTTGCCTGGCTAAAGAGCAATCTACAAATGAAAAAAAGCAACAATCTTTAGGGAAACTGGTTAAATATGAAAAATGAGCTACGGAAACGCAAATATAAGGGTTTTCTTATATTAGACATGACTTATCAAATTTGTATCCATTCTGTAGTCTCTCAAAACCCTTTACATACTGCATTGTGACTAACATGTTCGACATTTCAATCTAGGTCTGCGGTGCTATAATCCAAGCACCTAAGTCATAAGTGTGTCAGATATGATAATCCTGTTCAAAAATCCACACATTTAAAAGGTCTAATTGCAAAGTCATGTTGCAGCAAAAAATGTCAAAGGAATTCAAAACTGACTGGCAAATAAGCTTTTTCATTAAACAACCAACCAAAACACAAAAAACCACACAGACATGTGCAAACACCAAGTATTTGTTTCACAAATGCATTTTGGGGTGGCTTTAAAAATGTTTTTGGAAAGTATCATGAGCAATTACATTATTTAAGGCTAGCTGCTTGCAAAATGTGACTGTTTAGACTTAATGTTTCAAGTTGTGCACTGTGTATCAGAGACATCAAACCATGAGGTTATTACGGTTTTGACCATCTTTAATTTAAAAACATTCAAGCTAAATGCAGTTAAATTTTGTACATAAAAAAATGTGTTTAGTCTAACAACCCACAGGACAAGTTTCTCCCTTAAGTCAGAATCATATATTCCTGAAACAATCCCTAAACATTTTCTAATGAAGTACTGAAAAAAACATTTGATTGCAGTCACGTTACAATAATCATCTCAAAGAGTACACTGCAAATGAACTCAGCTCTGTTAGGTGGCTCTTGTCCTGTTACAGAGAAACTGTAGCGAAGCTTCAAAGGCAGCTTTAAAATGTTACTGGATTTGTTGTGGGTACAGGACTCCAGATACTAGTTATCTCTCTCCCTTACCATTGATGGATCAATGATTATTAACTGTGCCTGCTTCACTACTTGGAAACTACAGCTATTTCAATCACAAGAATTTCTTAATCATGTAGCAGAATAAAGAATGTTTTCCTAAAGGTTGAAAGTAATCTAATTTTGTTAAGACCAGGCTGAGATCAAATGGTAATACAATACGAAGATTGGTGGAAGCAGATGTACTATGTCCTTTTGGCACTGTACAGTTCCTAAATAATTTCAACAGATTAACAGTCTTTGGGTAGTAATATAGTAACTGGACGACAGCCAAGTGTATTCTTGCAAAACACAAGAAAAAGCTGCCAATTGCACCAAAATTCAAAGACATAAGCTATAAAGATAAGATGATCTTATCAGTCACCCAAATTTCCTCCAATATTCCAATATTGTCAGTTTCTTCTCTGCTGATTCAAAGAAGATTAAAAAGAAATACATAGAAACTATAAATGCATTTGTGTAATACCACAATTAATACAGACTGTTCTAGATAGCAGTTGCAAGACTTCCAAGAAAGCAAGCTAATGAATATCTCCTAAGTGTAACACGTAATAACATAGTATGCCTCTAAGTTCTGGCTCTGGTTCATTCAGCATAATAGTTCTAGAACTTCAAACATGAATTCACAGATTGCAACTTAGGTCAAGTATCATGGGTTGTATACAAGTAATTTCATAAGCATAAATAAGTAAGGATCTGCACTACTTTTTATAGCCTGACTTTATTTAAGCATTTTTTTTAGCTGAATTTGAAGAGTATCTTTACTTTAAAACTCTTGAAAAATTTCACGGAAAGATGGCAGCTGACATGGAATTTAGAAGTTTTATTCAGTTTCTGACTGCTGTAGTTAAAGAACAGTGTTTATCTACCAAAAAATGAAGCACAGACGTTGAAATTTGTATCAGATTGTTTTCAGATAATGAAAAAAAATCAAAATGTTTTCTGAATTCACTGCAGTGAATTCACTTCACAATGGAGTGTAGTCGCTTCATTGACTGAGAAATTGTTTATGATAACTTCTTTAACCTATTTAAACTACATAAAGGCAATTCTGAATAGGAGAGGCCTATGACTTTGTGAATAATTTAATAGCAAATATTATGATGTATTATTTATGTAGCACCACTGATGCACAAAAGAATGCTCACACATAATAACGGGTCCCTCTCTTGAAAGGCAGTTAAAGAACTGGCCACATATTTCTCAGCCAAGTGCAATTTTCATTGAAATCAAACGAGTAAGGAATGCAGGATCTTTCCATATTAGATCCTTAATACAGTTAAAAGTAACAGGCTGAAATTGAAACAGTCAAAAAAGGAAAAATATATGCAAAGTTATATAACTCTGCATATATTTCTGCAAAAGTGAAAGAAGAATAAAGAGAAAGAAGAGATATTAAACTAATAGACGCCCTTACTGAAACACATTCCACAAGCATGTTTGTTTGGCTTTGCTTCACTGCACAGCTGTACCACATTCCTTCAAAAATTTGCTAGTCTACCCTTACAGGGCCATTACTTTTCTACTATTTGTAGACTCCAAATTATCAGTGAGTATTAATTAACACTAAATTATTCACTATGAACCTGTATCTAAAATTTCCTAAGAATTATATTGAGAAATAATAGATGATTAAAATTTAATGAGTTGAACTTCAATTGAATCTGAATCAGTTTGAAATGAATTCTCCAAAACAGTAATTATGCTTATTTGTTAAAAAACATAACCTCTTATAACAATCTCCTTGCTTTGAATTCTCCATGGCTATTTGCTAAAACATTTCATGACTTAGTTTCACCAAAGGGAGATAAATCAATAAAGCACGTATTTCTTAACAGAACAAGTAATTTTCAGAGCTATATATAAACATTATGACATAGGTCTTCTAAAGCTTCCATCATGGGGATTTCAATTTTTCACAATACCTTTGGCTTGTGGTTTCTTGCTCTTTCAGCCGTAGGATGGATTCTTCAATTTCCTTTTCTTTCCTTCTTAGCTGACTCACAAGCATCTCTCTGGCATGTTCTAGTTCCTCAATGCGTTCCTTTTGGGACTCAATCACAGTCTCCCTGCAAGTACAAGCATCTTATGTACCAAAACCAGGTATGTATTTAAGAAAAGAAAAAAATTAAATGAACACTCAAGACAGCAAAAATTTTAAAAGTATTCAGTAAAATCTGTATTTCTTAAATATATGCATCACAACTGAGGTTAAAAAATTCAGCTTACTATGAAAATAATGGGAATCATACAATAAATAGATAAATAATTAAAACACATTATCAAACACAACAGAAACAACGTAATAGTCTTAAAATAAATGTTTATGCAGATTGAATAATGCTTAGCAGAACCTAGCTGAAAACAATGTTCATGGTTATTTATATTCTATATTAAACGTATCCTCCACGTAATCCATTAGTACCAAATGGTTTCTGAAAAGGAAAACGCCATTACTAGCTAGCAAAAGAATAAGAGATCTTAAATGGATGGAGCAGTAAGAGTAATTTTTATGCTTTTATTCTGAGTTAGGTAACTTTATGCAAAAAAAAAAAAAAAATCAGGTGATCTGTCTTTAACTGTGGAATTTATCCAGTAAATGCAACTAAAAAAAGAATGGCAGAAAACTACAGAGATCAGAGTTTGAATATTTTTTAGTACGCCATGACTTTGTGATTTTGATCTTCTCGACAAGCTGATCTTAAGTTATCTTTTCCAAGAACATTTTTTCTAATAAGAATAAGCAACAATTTATCTACAATTTTTTCCACTCTAAAGCTTTTGATGCACAAGCATCAAAATAAGTTTTTGCAACTTATCCATAGAAACCAACCACCTCTAGAAATGAAGCTTAAATGCACCAGTTCACATATTCAATACAGCCATGACTTGCATGGGTTATCCTACACATTTTAGGAGTTACGTTGGTAATAATTTTGCAGCTAAGATTCTTTCGTCTTTTGTCAGTTTTGTTCAGTAGTAAGCTAGGCAGCATTGCATCCTAGTAAAAAGAAAGGCTCACCATTAAAGACTGTTTTAACTTCCAGCCAAATTCTTACATACCTACATTTTGCATTCTAAATTCCTGATCCTAGGTTTTCCTTATCATAAAAACACTTCTGCATTGTTACCAGTATTACTGTTGTCAGATCCAACAACTTCACTTCATGTTCTGAACTGAAAATTTCTGAAAAACGTATTGTTTTCCTTCAAGAAAACCCCAAGTTTTAACAATTATAATGACAAAACTTAAAAAAAATGAAAATCATACAAATTTCTTATTTCAGCCCTTGAATCCTCGAGCAGACTCTGTCCATATCTTGGGAGCACAAGGTTAGGTGATCTCACTTCTAAATCCTGAAATCTCATTCCTGAAAACAAAGAAGATAAATCTTTGTCATGCTGAATGTAAAAGCATTTAACAAAACAACAATCGTTATACAGTACAAACACTTATAGCTCCTATATAGATGCCGTAAAAAGTGTTTTTACATCAAATTCACATAGAAAGAGGTAATCAAAGTATCTTCAACATAGCTGCAGTAAAATTAGAACTATGGGCAATAGAGCATGATCTGTTAAAGGTAAGTGTTAAAAATGTGTCTTGAAATGTTCTTATTAGAAAATTTTACTTTTAAAGACAGAGAACAGAGACAGTATCTTCAAAGAAGAACAATATCAATATCATTAAACAGGAATATGGACTTGTAGTCACT
The DNA here is from genome assembly GCA_013398225.1 of Steatornis caripensis. Classification (NCBI taxonomy): domain Eukaryota; kingdom Metazoa; phylum Chordata; class Aves; order Caprimulgiformes; family Steatornithidae; genus Steatornis; species Steatornis caripensis. The sequence goes on along the minus strand of VZSC01006098.1, from coordinate 359,781 downwards.
TTTTCTCTGATAGCACTTTCTTTACAAAACCACGAGTGTCATTTACCTAGACAAGCAACTATAGGACCATTTTTAGCAGTAGTGTGAATAATTTCCTTATGTTCTTTAGAAGCATACTAATTTCCTGGTGAAGAAGAAAAGTGAGAAATCACTTAAGGAAGAATTGTTAGTTCAGAAGTAAAAGTAATGGTTTCTCCAAATCTTTCTCCTTCTTCTCTTTCTTCAGTAGTAAGAAATTAATGAAGTTTTGAGGTGGGACCAAACTATGCATTAAATTTCAAATACAGCATTAAGCCTGACATCCCTCAGTCCCCAAAACTGAGTGATTTAGGTTAAAGGCACAATGATACCAGCGGGTTCACAAAATAACTGAAAAAAATTTACCTACTTTGCATTTGTACTAAGTTAACTTGATTTATTTAGATATTTTGAATGTTGATCTTTAAGTATTATTTGAAGGTATTGGTAATTGTGCTATATACTTATGTGCATATATATATGCCTAGACTATAGATTTGTTTTTTATTTATTTTTGTTCAAATCATGATATACGTTAGATGGTTGTTCTCAATAAAGAAAGTAATGAGAGAAACCAGTGAGTATTTAGTGAACATTCATACTTGACCACATCTTTTGGATTGACTTGCTACGGTATTTGTAAACCAGCCAAAGACAAAGCAGATACTATACGGTGTACTTATTATTTGTGGATTCTTCTTGCCTCTTTATTCTCTGGAGACAGTTAAGATCTTCTGAATTTTTCCAGGCACTCGTTTTATTTTTGGAGAATTGCTCTGAATATTTTCTGATCTGCCATAAATGTTTTGAGATTCAGCCTCATGGTTCCACAGAGCAATCTAAGAGCCCAGCAGTCTTTAAAGATAGGAAGCAGACACCTGACACTAGACTGCTAGGTTTATCATCATTAATCAAAAGGGCAGGATGAGAAAACATGCAAGAGAAAAACATGAAACAACCTACGCTAATGAATACTATAGAAATTATTCTCTGACCTTCTGGAAGACAACACTACTGTGTCAAAGTTCTGCGTATTGGTTACTACATTTTTCAATAACAGTCTTCACCTTACAAAAGTGTGTTCAAGAAACTGCATATTCATAGCAGCCAAATTATCAGAACCCCTTCTAGTTTAGACAAGGTCTTAGAACTGAGATAGGCACACTAGAACTTCTGTGAGATTTCTGAACGTTATTATCTGAACTGGATGTTCTGTAGACAACTTTTCCCTTTCTTTTTTTCCTTCCTCATGTTCTCTTCAGTTTAAGAACCACTGCCTCAATCAACATGGCCCCAGCTCTAGCTCTGCACAAGACATAGACTCATAGAATCATAGAATCATAGAATGGTAGGGGTTGGAAGGGACCTCTAGAGATCATCTAGTCCAACCCCCCTGCTAAAGCAGGTTAGCCTAGAGCAGGTTGCACAGGAATGCATCCAGGCGGGTTTTGAATATCTCCAGAGAAGGAGACTCCACAAC
>VZSC01006098.1:347478-357668 GCA_013398225.1 Steatornis caripensis | reverse complement strand
CATACGAGAGATGCTCCACTCCCCTAATCAACTTTGTTGCCCTCCGCTGGACTCTCTCCAGTAGTTCCCTGTCTCTCTTGAACTGGGGAGCCCAGAACTGGACACAGTACTCCAGATGCGGCCTCACCAGGGCAGAGTAGAGGGGGAGGATCACCTCCCTCGACCTGCTGGCCACACTCTTCTTAATGCACCCCAGGATGCCATTGGCCTTCTTTGATCGGAATCTGTTCTCATGCCAAGAAAAGGCCTCACAGCATGCCATATCAATATTTGATCCTTAATCCTTGAACCAAGTTGCCCTTTCCTCTCTGCTAGCACTGGGACTGAATAAATTTATTGTATTTGTACCCTACTTCTGCATTGTTAAAACCAACAAACAAAAGATTGATTTTGTGAATAAAGCAGTCTAATTCATGACCTAAAGCGTGAAAACGTAGGTGTACCTTAACATGTACAAGTTTGCAATATATTCAAATTAAAGAAGCAAAGTGGTAGAGCCAATTGCTTTTTATTGCCTGTCTAAAAATACGAGAGTTTTCTCTTCTCATATACCTGCATAATAGTAACCAAAATAAAGACCAGCAGGAGAGTGAGATGGAGAAAAATCACAATATAACTGACCATCAGCCCGATCCATAGCTTGTAGAAGTTAAGGAGACAATTCTGCTGACTCAGTTTTCAATCAGTTTTTGTCTTTAGCACATTATCTCTACAGTGTACAACTTAACTGAGTACAACTACTTCTACGAACGTTCATACAAAAATAGAAAAGTTTTAAAGTGTGATTTCCAAATGTAGCTACCAGAAATAAAGGACTGAGAGTGAGAGTGCCTTAAGCATTAAGTCTTGACTTAATGATATAAAAAATATCATTAAACATGGCTGCGTTGTGGTATTTGCTTTCGAAAGTCCACACATGTAATAGATTTTCCAAGTCTGCAGTGCTGTGCACACATGTATCAAGAGACTAGAACAAAACTTGAAATTAAAAAAGGAAAACCATGTGCAAACAAACTACAGATGTAAAACTTTGTTACAACATGATAACTCTAAACTTTTTCATATACTTCTTTTATAAGCCTTTAACGTGTAGAAAAGTTATATTAAGAAAATACCATGATTTTAACTAATAGAAAACCTGCTTGGTAACTACTTTATTTTCAAATTTGTACTTTTGTTTTACCCCTACCACTGTAGATTCTCAAAATAAGCACTTCAAAGGCAAAAAAGTTATGACTGTTATAAATAAATGTAAAAGAGGAAAGAAAAATCTTTCTGCCTACAGGCACTATTGTCCACTGATGAACAGAACAGTACATACTTGCTACGGTGAAGGAACAATTAGTGTTACCTATATAAACCACTACTTTCAATAAAGGTGAATTATACCTTTCTTTGCGTGCTCCAGCATGCCAGTAGCCTCACTGACTTTTTTGAGACCAGTGTTAATACGAGACTGCACGTAGCTGTATGGATAAGGCCTATGGCCTTGAATCTGGAGCTGCTGTTTAGTTGAAATGAGTTTGCTGCGGAGGCTCTCGTTTTGTTTCTCAAGCTCACGAACTCTCTCTTGCAAATGCTCAATCATTTCTTCCAGTTCCACAGCCTGACCCAGCCGCTTGGGGCCGCCACCAACCTGTTCAGACTTTTTTTTATCATTAACAAGCCGCATTAACTTGGTGGCCATTCTGGGGAAAATAATAAAAAAAGATGAAAAAGAATGTGAAAAGTCAGCATAAAAAGCATTCTGTTGAAAGGAACACAATCGCTGTGAAGACTTCAGCATAGAACCTGAATAATAAATTTCAGGTTCTGATATAACTATTACTGCCTGTGAAGAACTCTTTGAAGATAATTGAAACCACTGTGCAGCAATCTGCTTTATAGCACTGACAAATAACAGTTTCCTAAGGCTTATCATTTAAGGTTAGTAAAGGGGGACACATATTTACTCCATATGCTGCTTTAATGTAATTTTTAACGCATGACCTTATATAGGAACCTCTGCATGCTGTTAAGCAAAGTTACAGATTTGGGATGTAGTGGGGCAAACTATAAAAGTTACAATTCCACAAAACATTCAACTATTGAAAGAATGCTAATAATATGCGACATTCCAATGATGAATCATTTCCAGTATTTTTGGATTTAAATATATATTTCAGTTCTACAGTGGCTAAAAGATAGGCAAAGATATTTAAGAAGGTACTCTGGAAAAAGAGACTTAATAGTTCTCATCACCATACTCAATTTTATACTTGGTAAACATTAACAACGTGCTTCAGAGAAGAAACGGTTAGCCAAAGAACATAATTAGATACAGAAGGTATGAGTTTCATCTGTGTCTAAAAGGATACAAATTTTGCTTTTGGCATCTCAAGAGTTGTACCTTTGATTTCCTTTAGTTTTGATAAACATTGGTAAGCTAGAACAAAAGGCAGAGAGGGCACATGGGGATGATGTAATATACAAGAACAGAAAACATACCCAGCAGTGAATGGAAAAAACTTGGCACATAAAGAAAGAAAAGGTGGCTTTGATGAGAGAGACAAGTTCAAGACTTTACAAAATTGGTCGCACATCTTCAAGACCTGTATCTAGTTTACAGGGAATCTATTTTTGCAGGCCCAAAAAAAAACCTGAAAATAAGAGCACACTTCATTTGTTTAAAGGGGCTTGTTTTATTTTCGTATACGTGTGGACAGAAGCTTCTACTTAAAAGAACAAAAGTGAAACAAAAAAAACCCCTTAATAACTTTAGGATGTCACAGAATGTTACTTGCCTGTAAGCAGGTTTTTTGTTTAGTTGGGTTTGGTTTTTTTTTTTCAATGTACTTCTACTGCAAATTCATTCCAAACTTGTAGTTACAAGGGTTTTGGCATGAGGGATGCTGGGAAAGAAATTTAGCTTGAGGAGTTAAGATTTTTCTCTGGCAATGTAGACAAACACTGTATATTTTCTGTGCCTTAAGATATTGATTCAGGTATTCCAATTCGGACATTCTATGTAATTTTACCCAAGTGGATGATGAGTGCATTTGATAAACCATTTAACAAAAAACACAGGAAATGACATTTGGAATAAGCAAACAATTCATTTGTTCCACCATCTTGTATTTGACAGCAGCCTGACAGAAAAGATGGAAGTTATGTCATGCTGGTTAATTTGATCCTGACTCACTGAATACTGAATCAAAAGGAAAGAATGTTTTGCACTTCAGAAAAGTATGAAGTAGTGCCTTTTACAGAGGCAGTATCTTCAGATGCTCTTTCATGAATTGGTTAGCTTCTGATCAGAAGCTAGCTTAGATGCAGCTTAAGTACAGCACAATGTGAACATGGAGTCACAGTACTTTTGGATTAATTAGCCCTCCTGGAATATCGTCATACCATGAACAGTTCTGCTGAGTCCAGATTGGTTTGTCAGCACAGCACTAAGTTCAATAATAAGCCTGAAGTTGCTTGCTATGTTTGGGTACACTGGGTACTGTGCTCCCCATGCTACTTGGGACTCCTTCAATGAAGTTATCTATTGTCCTGAATAAAGGAGAGCTGATCATAATCATAAAGATATTTTAGGGTTAACTAAATGATGAAAAGCTAGAGGCTAGCCAACTTCTTGGAGGACAGAAAAGGACAAAAAAAAAGTGCAGAATCTCTCTGTATAGGCCATTTTGATTCTAGGATGAAATTCCTGATGAATACTTAGGCTTCTATAGCCTCTTCTGCGTTCCCAGAATACCTGCTATATTTGTACTCGGATAGCACAGCTATGAACTCAAGGTACCAACTCCAAAGTGGTGGATAGAGGTGAACCTCTTTACATGGAAATCTAACACTGCCCACCACAAAACATATCCCACATAATACAGAGGCAATCAGAAATCAATACAAAAATGAATTCCAATGAGTGATTCTTGCTACTGCTTTAGAAAGTGCTCTGAGAGAAATCAGCATGATTCTTAATTTGTTGATAATGCCTTAAAAGGCAAAAAAGTTACTGTGAACTGAAATAAAAACATTAAACCCCATACCTTTTAATTTTCTCCTCTTGCTTATTTGCATGCTGTTTGAGTAAGGTATTATCATGATGTAAACGGAGAAATCTGTCTTCCAGTTCCTCTCGACTGATTCGTGATACAGCCTGCCGAGACTTTACATTCTGTAGAGCTGATGATTCTACCCAAACCAAGACAACTTTAAATTACCTTCAATATATTCCACATGTAATCCAAAATCTAACTAATTTTGAAATACTGAAAAAAAAATTAATGAAAGTTTTCAAGTAATATGATATTTTACACTTGTATGAGTCTGTTGAATATTTTTTTCAGATATATTGGCATATTAATCACTTTCTTTTTCCTCCCTCTTACAGATAAAAAAGTAATTCAAACGATACAGCAAACTGATGACCTACTAGACAGCACAACGGAAATAGTTTAGCAAGTAACAAGGTACTGTTAAACATACTACTTAAAAACATAAGATTATCATTACCACAGAGACACTTTCTCATCTGTTTCAAAGTTAACATACTCTTTTGAGACTTGAAAATATTAACTTACAATTCTGTAAATTTACTCAGATACAAGACGACTAAGCCTAGTAGTTCCGTTCTAATAGCATCTGATTAACATATCAGAATTGCACAGAACTTTTGGTTCCCCTTTTGTTAAACGGGTCTAGCCTTGTCCTCAACTCAGCAAAACAGTCCTCCCTTCTTCTGGAAGGATGAACGTTATAGCTCAATGAGATTTCCAGTTTTCAGCGTCTCACAGCAGCTCTCCTCTTATAACAAGCAACATGAACACAGAACGGGTCATAGAATCTTTCAGAATTTAACCCAGATTTTGAATGTTATTTGAACTTAATTTTGTGAGTGGAAATGTCAGAAATGTTTTTAGAAAGAAACTAAAGAAGCCCCTGATCAAAGTCTGTAACTGTAATAAATAGCAGCTGGTACAAACCTTGTAATCCTCCAATTCCAGCTACAGTTAGACCCACGTCTCTCACAGGCAGGTCCCCCACAGTTTCATCAGCTGGAACAGACATGGCTTATCTACAGATAATGAAACTCAAATGAAATTATTCTCCATCTGTAACTTAAACTGTGAGACTAGAATGAACTACAACACATCACATCAAACGAAGGAAAAAGTAATGACAGATTCACTGAAATGACATCACTGTACATCACTGTAAATGCGCCTATCTCCATTGTATCGCTCAGAGGACAAACTAAACTTTCAAGTTTAACATTATGCCAGTTTTAATCCGTGCACAAAATACGGCTTCTTTGTTATGCAATAGCTCCAATTCTATTTAATGTACACAGAATTAGCTTCTCAAGTTTTAGTTCTGTTCTCTTCAGCAGTCTTTGGGATAAGGCCATATTTCTAAGTGCATGCAGGACAACTACCTGCCGGGCGTGGTGGGGATGGTATTTGGGTTTTTTAATTGTTTGTTTGTTCATTTAAAGACAGGTCAGAGCTTAAGGCATCAACTAGTAGATGAGTAATGCCACCTTTTACGTTTTCAATGGGACTCTTTGAAACAGAGATGCTGGGGGTTATGAAGTGATTTCAGTGCTGCCTACCATTCTCTTAGTCTTCTTTCAATCATTGTCATAAGAGAAATTACTTTCTAAGACAGAGACTCTCCTATGAATGATTCTCATAAATCCAAACACATTTCTTTCTTGAGGCAACAGAAAGCTTAGCTACATGACAAAGTGAGATTAGAAAAGCATTAATATGAGAAAGTAGTAGTTTCTTTCAGTGTAATATATGAATATACTTGTTAACAACTGCTGTTTCTTCTCTTCCAGTGCAGAAAATTAGATGGTTGGCCACAGAGTCAAGTAAGGCTCAAATAGCATGAAAAGAGAGACATGAAGTCCTCTGGACAGTCTTATTCTTCCCCTGTTGCTACACTCTTCAGGTGATATAAATCCTTAGTGAATCCAAAAACAGAGGAAAGCATTGGGAATTTAACAGTAATTTTACTAAAGACCTGTGACACAGTATAACCCATAGACATTCCATGAAGTAACTCTTAATTCTACCATAATCAAAACTGCCGCTAAAGATACGTCCTTCTTCTACCACTAAAGACTTTTATCATAAACAAGTCTCCTTATGGCTTTATCCAAAAGGCACGAAAAGGCATGGAAGTTTAGTTTCCAAGTCAATCTTGCTTTCAGTCTTTTTTTTTTTCATCATTAAAATTTAGGATAAAGTATTATTTCCAGCTTTCACTGTTTTTAACAACCTGAACACACTTTTCTTTTGTGTGAAACAAATGTTTCCTTGTCATGACTGCTAAAAAGCCTGAACTCATCTACACTTTTCGATTAGCAATAAGGTTGCAGTTTCAATGCTGTCAGTCACAGAAATGGAGACTAATACTTTGTAATGCTGAGGTCCATGGCATGCAGCCATTGTACAGAACGGCACAATTCTAATGACAGATACATATCAACTGGAATACAGCTCCTGAGTGTTCTCACCTCTTTGTTATTCACACAAATCCCTCAAAACATTTTTGTAATTTGTTAAGTTAGCGCTTTCTGCAGTCATTGACTTCACTCAGGTCTAGGTTCATTACTGCAGCTATTATTATATGTCACTGTATCAGCATCACCATAGAAACTAAGAATAAAGTAAAACAGAAATCTTTATCTCTAGATGATCAATCCAAATTTGATTCATGATGGTAACAAGGAGTAGATGCTACCATTTCATGCCTTTCTAGGATGCGGTCTTCACAAATAAAAAAATGACAGTTTTGTGAATTTCAGAGACTTCAACAACTAAACAAATATTTTATCAGCATGACTCCACGATGTTTGCAATCTATCAAAATCAAGCTTCGAAAACTCTAGCACCATAATAGGCATGGACAAATGTTACTTTTTTTCACTATTTGCCACTTGCTAAATAAACTTTGCTATGGGTATCCACCTGTTATCTTCAGTGTGAAAGAAATCTATTCATTTAAAAAACAAAGACAAAACAACACATGCTTTGTCCCTCAAATAAACAAACAAAAAACCTCCTTGTCAGTAGTAATCCACCACTGGCTGCAGAAAAAACACAGAAATATTTAAGTTGTAAGCAAACAAACATGGCAGGGCTGTACACCAAAGACATTTTTATCGGCAACATGACATGACTTGAAGACAAGTGACAAAATAAAGCCGCTATGGATCTAAAGTCCTGAAAACTCAGAAATTTTCAAAAGTGACGGAAATCATGTATTCAGCTTTCTTTTCTGTCCTGCGCCACAGGAAAAGAAAAAAAATTAACTGTTTTTATGAAAAAGAGTGGTTTTAGATACAAACAGTACAAACCCGCCTCCTAGTAAAATTTAGGGCAGCAAAATATAATTGCAGATTTAGAATTTGGCCTGGTAATTTATTTGCCTCATTAGTAACGTAAGAACCACCTATGTGGTTCACCAACAACCATCATTTATGCTTCTTCTCCAAGAGGACACTTCAAACAGCAAACATATGTTACTTCTTAAATATTACCTCGGTGTCAACCACAAACACTTAAACAAAATTACTTTCCTTGAAGTCAACAGTTCCAGCATTATTTCTAAAAGCGTATGAGATTTTGCCACAGAGTTCCATATTAATTCTTTGGAAAGTATTTCCAAAGCAACTAAATCTGACAAAATTGTACAGCAACACTGCCACAAAAGTGATTGTACTTAAGAGTCCAGCATTTCCTAAAATAAAGCATAATAAAGGAGGTATAAATTTGTATTTGCATCTAAACAGATCCACAGGCCATGCTGAACCTCAACAACTTAAAACAGTTTTTTTATTTTCAAGAAAGGTTAAGCTACAATACTTCAGCATGTCCTGTTCCTAAAAAGTAAGAAAAAGGAGCTTCACATCCAAAGACAGGAAAATTTTCCTTATTCTGGGATTAACCTATAAGAATTTCAAGTTTGGTACAGGGAAGAATTTTAGATGGAGTTACTGAAGTTAAAGAAATCACAACTTTCTTATATGCTGCACTACTTGTAAGACTGGTGCTATTACTACCTGTATCTGTCAGACTACCACAAACAAATGCATTCAAGTTTACAGTGTTATGCAAGACCAGACAGTAATGAGCAAGAATACATAAAGTATCAAAGCTCATGCTTTAGGTCCAAATTCTTACATAACTCACAGAAGCATACTGTTCTCCCAACATCATTCAAATGTAGTAAAACTAAGGAGGGATTACTTAAAGTTCCAAAAGTCCTCAGCCAGGGGGGCTAGAAGGGACAGTTTCTGGTGAAATCTTAAAAATTATGACACTTACTTAATTGCTTCAACATGGACTTAGAATTTCATGAGTCTGGCCAGGGACAAGGTGATGTTTTTCTTACAAAATCGTATCTTGCCTCTCTAGCAGAGGAAAGAAGGAAAAACAAGGAAAAAAATAAAGAGGAGAGACAGACCACCCACCTATCTTAGCCTGTCACAAAGTATTTCCAGTTTATGTTCTTCTACTATTGATTCCTTAAATATAAATGTTTGTGGTCTATTGGGCTTGTCACTCAAAATAATCTCATTTATTACTTGGTAGGAGTATACACACATATTATCTTTCAAACATCATCCGTTGCACGGTTGTGACCTTTAGGAGAGGGAAAGGAAAAAAGAGAGAAGATTCGGCAGATATTAGGTAATGAAACCTGCAGCAGTCTGAGGGGAGAACCAGCTCTCAGACCTGTAAGTCCCACCGCAACGCAGAAAAACCAAAACAACCGCATCTTGCCCTCAACGTGTTTTACAAGCGCTTTCCAAATTTTTCTTCAGCTCCGTCAGTTTTGACAACAATTTACCCGACCGAAGCGGGTCTGGAGGACAGATAGCGTTTGCATCACGAAGCAACGCCCACACTCCCCGTTCTTTCCCGCCCCCCGGCGCAGGAGCACAGCTCCCGCTTGAGCCCCGCAGCCTTTTCACGTACACAACACAGGCCACAGCCGAGGAGGGCTTCTCAAAAGGCCGGTGAGGCACCCCGCCTTTCCCGCAGGCGCTAAGCTGCGAGCGAAGGAGCGTGAAACAGGTCTGCAACAACGGCTGCGGAAGCGCAGCCCCAGGCCGGGCCCTCCTCAGCGCGGGAGAGCACCGACCCCCGCCAGCCCCACCCCTCTGCGGCCACGGCTCCCCGAGCTGGGCGACATCCCCGCTCCGGGGCATGGCATCACGTCCCCCTGAGCAGCTCCAGCACCGCTGTCCTGCCCGCGCCGTGCCCCAGAGGAAGAGCTCCCCCCATACTCACAGCTCCCCGCCAGCCCCACGTCTTCTCTCGGCATTCCGCTACCAACTGCGCCGGTTGCTACCCAAGCCCTTCCACTTCCGGGGGCTACGGGTCCCCGCTGCCTGCTGGGAGTCGTAGTTCGGGGACGCGCCGCGCACCACCTCCCTGCTACGCGCCGGCCTACGGGCCATTTTCGCCACCTGCTTCCCGCGTCCGCGCCGCGGTGCGTGCTGGGAGCTGTAGTCGCGCTGGCAGCTGCGTGCCAGGCTGCTGCCGGCGGGAGCTGCTCGGAGCAGCGCGGGCAGGACGGCTCCCGCCGCGTGCCGCTGGCTGAGGCGGCACCATGAAGAGGAGAGCAGGGGAGTGGGAGAAAGAACTGAAGGTACCTTCTCTTTGCGTCCTGCTCCCCTTGGGCCCCCAGCAGCGTGCCCGTGGCGAGCGCTCTTTCCCGTGGCTGCTGCGCGGCGTGTGGGGCTGTAAGGGGCAGAGCGAGCCCGCCCGCGCTCCGGCGGCTCCAGTGTCGGGGCAGGAGCCCCGTGTGAGGGGGGCTGCGAGGCCGCCGTGAAGTTTATCGTGAAAGGGAAGCAGCCCCAGCACCGAGCCGCCCGCCGCGCTTACACGGCCCGCGGCTGCCGCCGGCTGCCGTCCTGCGCCGCCTGCCAGGGCGGCTCCTGCGCGGGCGGGCAGCGCTCGCCTCGTCCGCGAGGCTCCGCGGCGGCTTCGAAAGGCCGACGGCCGCAGCGCCCCGGGCCGGAGCCTCGCAGGGCGCGGCCCTTTCCTCGCGGCTTTCAAAGCGCTTTGGTTCAGCGAGCCCCGCGCGTGCAGTGGCCCCGGTGCTTCGGCGGATGGGGCCTGGGGGCGCGGCTGGAGCTCGGCGCCCGGGGCTGGCGGGAGCTCTGCGTGGCCGAGGTCCGCCCG
>VZSC01006098.1:294212-347359 GCA_013398225.1 Steatornis caripensis | reverse complement strand
CCCGCCGGGCTGCCTGGGCAGCGGCGCGCTCACTGGCTGGGGAATCCTAGGGTTCTCCTCCCCCCTTAGAGAGGAGAACCTAGTACGGCTTTAACGGCAGCCCATAATAAAGGTTTCTACTGTCTGAGCTTGAGTGTTTTCATTCAAGAGGGAGTTCTACAGTGTTACCTGAGAAAATCATTGAAGTAGATGTATGTTTGGTTTTGCCAAAGCATTCTCAGCGAGATGATGTGTCTTGTAACTGCACTTTTATTTTCAAATTTAAAAGTACTCTTGCTCTACTCCAAGCCTGACCTAAATAAACGTTTTAAAGTCTCTTGTAGCACCCCAGCTTTACAGTGTTTTTTTCTTGATGCAATGCTGTTATGTGCTTGTATTGGAGATGTTTTTACGCTGTTTGTGTAAGCAAACGGTATTGCCGGGTGTTGTGCTGTTGCAGGTGCCTTCAACGGGCTGGTTTCTACCACATTGTGTAATATTGACTGCAACTCTTCATGGTTGTTGTACCTCTGCTGATTTTGTTTACAAAATAGTGGTACAGACAAGCAGTAAGTTACTTGTTTGAAAGCATAATGCTGATTTTAGTGACATTGCTGAAAGGAAGACTAATTCCCTTATAAACTTTGAAAAAGCTTTCTAAGGTGGTAATCTGCTTCACCTGTCTTTGCATATGGGACATACTGGTTTTGGTATTACTGTTAATTTACTGTTTTAGGTTAAAAGTTATTTCACTACAGGGGCAGGGAAAAGGTCTGGCCTAAGTTTGCAACTAAATATTTTAATAGAAATAGAACTTTAAAGCCTATTCACGGTAGTAAGACTCTTAACAACTCTTTGAGGCCAACCTGGTCATTTTGTAATTGGTTGTTCAGCTGTCCCTCATTGCTGAAGGACGATAACTATAGTGTTTTGTTTGTGTTCTGCTCTTTCTATCTATGTGAAAACACATGCAGGTATAAGCTGTCCCACCCAATCCAATGTAATTATGTTGCAGGAAAGAAACCCAACCCATACCTTTTTTAGCCTGTACTTTTATGCTGTCCTCCCAAGGCTGGGTTAAGCTTTTGTCTTTGTAACATATCCCAGACATATCCGGGAAACATTTGCGTTAGGAGAATAATTGCCATTGATAAGATTATGATTCAAGGACATGTGTGAGAGAGTAAGAGGATGTAACTGTGAACGACATAGGCAAAGGTTGTAGGACACAGCACTTGAAGAGGCATCAGAGGAGCAATGTATGAGAAAAACTCAAGCTAGAGTGAACGAGTACTGCCATAGACCCACCTAGTTGTTGTAGGTACGCGCATGTTGTAGGTTGGGTTCTACTTGACAGATGCTTTGAGTATACTGAAGGTGAAACAAAAGGAGCCTGTAGAAGATTCTTAGAACAAAGGATGCCAAAGGAGAAGACAGCAATGGGAAGGACGGGTAATACAAGAAGAAATGTATGCTTTCTTCTCGCAGGAGCATCCCCATACTGTTACTATTTTATACAACTTAATTAGAAATGTAGTCTTTGGGCTCCTGGCCCTATGTCAGTTTACCCTCCACTCCCTAGGTTTAAGCATTGTTCGCTTACGTTGCTCACCTGAGAAATGCTGAAGGCAAAGGAAGTGTGTATTTATTGTAGTAGTTCTGCCAAGACTTCCATTTAGGTCTGGATCAAAATATTTCATAGTAAACCAAGTATTAGTGAGGTTAACCCGACCTCTTCTGGAGAGTAAGATTTATGGGGCCTACTAATGACAGGGAAGTGGTTGGATAGAGAAACTGGTTTGGATTATGTATTTCCTGGCAGCGTCTCTGTTCTGGAGAATTAAATCCTAAATAAAAGTTCTTGTTTTGCTACAGTTATGTACAGTTAAATGCTGTCTACCAGAGGCCCGGTAATTGGTTTTTGCTTTGTAATTACGCAGTATGTTTCTTATATGCGATAAGCTCTTCTCTTTCTCTGTGTCGCTCTCAAATTTTCATGTGTATAGCAAGCTTTGATTTATGCTGTATAGAAGAACATTTCTGTTCCAAGTACATGCGGTAGAAAGTCTTTAGAGTGCAGTGCTGTCATACAGCAATTTCCACTTTTCAGATGACTCAATTGTATTGAGTAGGATTCAGTGTGTAACAGAAATGAAATTTGTTATGCTAGTATTTGATATTCCAAGCCCAAGAGGAGGAGGATGCAATTTCATTCCTAGGAAGAGGGTCTGAAAAAGGTTTGGAAGCAATAGCCAGAAGTTAATGGCTCAGCAGTCTTAAGCATGATGTTGGGGATGCTAGTGTCCTGTGGAATATTTCTATGAGTCTTAAGTGGACAGCAAAACAAACATCATTATTGTTAAGTTTCTAAAGATGTTTTTAAAAATGTTGCATGCCCTCAGCTCCTCTGGTCTTCCACATAGCAAATATTACTTCTGTGCGTAAAACCAGAGCTGCTAGAGTAGCTGGAAAGGCACCTTAATGAAACAGTCCACTGGGGGTGTGTTTGTTTTAACTTAGAATTCAGTTTTAATTAATACAGTTTATAGTTATTTTGATTCATTTTTCTTTACACTGTTGGTCAGAGTTTTGGTCAGCTTGCAGCAGAGTTTCTTTTGCTGGGTGAAGAAAAGGTACTACATAAAGTAAAACCGAACATAAGCCTCTTATTTGGTAGTCTACTTGAGACTGTTTTCTCCTTTTAAACTTGGGAAGAAAGCTGTTTTGCTTTTCGAATGTTTATTACCTTGATTAGTATTCACAGGTTAGCTATAGTTCATCTTTAATGGAAGACTGTTCTCAAGACTTACCTTAGTCAAAGTTTATTTTAAGTGTCAGTGTGACAGATGCCAAGTTCTACTAACTACCTTTATATGCCTCCTCTTGCTACTCTTTGCACAGTAAGAACCTCTGTCATTACTGTGTGAAAGATAAGATGCTCAGCTAGTCTGGAGTATTATTTTCTTTTACTTTGAAAGGATTACATTGATGAGTCTTTGGAATAGACCACTAAGCCCAGTTCACAATTACCTTATGTAGCTGTTTATGCTAGTTCACATTACTGTGAAACCAGAACTGACTACAGTGAATGTATTCCACAGACATTACTGTTCTGTTTGTACAACGCCCAGCGCAGCTGAGACCCCAATCCAATAAAGTTACTGCTATACAAATAATAAATGCCTCAATATGCACATACCTGAATATTCACAAGGGCTTTTACAAAGATACTCATGCGCAATTTCATATTTGTGACATGTGTTAGACAAAGTGACAAGGAAATATAAAGCTTTAAATAACACGAAGCTTTGCACGTATTTTATTTATAAGGAGGAAGAGGGAATATACAGTGCTGTGTCTGAGATTTCAATGAAAAGTCCTATTTCCTGCATCGTCCTCACTTTTGCTGGCTGGAAAATAGTACATATTTACAAGGTAAAATAGGTTGCTTCAACATATTAATACTCAGGGAAAAATAGGCAAGTAGTCTCAGAGCACTTAAGAGCAGGGGAATAATTTTAGGATTAACGCTGAAAAACGGCACCCATAGCATGCAACGAAGTATATGGACTTCCACATTGTCTTATCATAGTTTGTTCAAATATTCCGTTAATTTCTTGTTTCCTGTTATTATTCTGCCTCTCTTAAGATAGAAAAACACACAACATTTTCTAATTAGATTTCTAACAGATTAAATAGATTCTTTTAGAAGTTGTATTTAGGAAAATTAATGAAACGGCTTAGATGCAGTTAAATAATCTTCTTGTCATGTCATATTTCTGCTTAGGTAATAGTGTGTGGGTTTTAGCAGAATCAGCAGCCAATAAGCCAGTAGCAATTTTTGTGGTAATCACATTATTGGCCCTTCCCATTATTAATGAGACAATAATTAAGAAATAGTGGTGATAGTCACATAACACATGATTTGTATATTTGGAATGGTCAGGTAGAAGCCTTGCATATGCAGAATAAAACACAAGAAAGAATGAGTGGCAAATGTTCCTTGCTTTTAAATTCATCACATTCCTGCTGCTTAAATTGCCTCAGCTGCTAATGCTGGAACCATTACAGTAATGGACTCAACAAATGAAGGAGAACCAAGACATACACACTTTATTACTGGAGGGGTAATTTTCTCTTCATCTGTAATAGCAGCAGTGCCTAGTATTGATCAGACCATCAAGATACTAATCCTCTGTAAAATTACTTGTTATAACTGAAAATGCGTTAATCCAAATCAGTCTGTGTCCTGACTTTCTACTTACTATTGAATACAGACTATTAGATGGTTTATTTTTTGTGATTTAAAGCCTTTATATTGATGATAGTAGGAGCTTCCTTTGCAAGAGCGCGTGCTTAATCTTAGCTATGGCCCTGAGTTGTCTTTTTGTTTTAACTAGAACATCACCCACTTAATTAAGAAGTGCGTGTATATCTTGCTGCTCTGAGTTATATTGGTACTTTAGGCTCTGCAGATTTATTAAACATGTTGCTTTACATTCAGTCTCTTGTTTTTGCTGTAAATAAGAACAGATCTATGCTTCACGTATTAGAATCTTCTAAGATCTTGGAGCTAAGGATGTGAAGAGCACGGATACTGAAAACACTAACTCATGTTCTGTTGGTTGTGGCCTGTAAGGCTATTGTGTGTGAGAGCAACGTCAGGGAATTCAAATGCCAAGGGTCTAAAGGCCTTCAGTTTACTTTGCTCCTGGTGATCTACTACATGAGACAGTAGTATGGGAGCTCTGCATATTCCATATACAAATATGCACTCTTAGAAAGGCTGCTCCTTTTTCTGGTTTTTTCTTGTTCTCCCCGCCCCCACCCCCTGTTTTTCCATGGTCTTGCATGTTAAGATTGTAAACTCATGTCTGTTACTTGTGTAGCCTCTATCCAACTAAAATTTTGTCTCGGTTGCATACCACAAGTATAATAGGTGTAACAGCTACGCAATACCTTGTAGGACATGGCTGTGTGAAATGGTTCCATTAACCCTGACCTTTCATTAGACTTGTTAATATGGGCTCCTACCACATGACAGCCATTGGTATCTTGCCAGGTTATGAGGGGCAAGAAATGTCCTAGAAGTGGCACAAGATGCAGAACTGGTTGCTGATTTTTAAAGAATCTGGTAGTGCTCCGTGCATTTTAGGATGTTTTTGTTGTTGTTGTAGTGTCAATTAGATCTTTGATCTGGCAAAACAAACAGCATGTTTATTTACCTAATTACTTCTCCACTTTCTTTTTTTGTCATAGTTTTCTGATGCAACTTGTAGCATTTAGAGAGACTTCACGTTTCCTGAAAGGTATTGAAGTACCAATATCTTTACAGGGTTTTTGGTTCCTTGTCTGCCTTGAACACTAAATTTTTTAGCCATTCTAATAAAGAATATGAACAGAGCATATGTTACTTGCTTGCTTCTAATTTGCCTATTGAACAGCCTCTTTACTATAATTTTCAAGACAGCAGACTAGAAATGCATACAGCAAAGCATCTTGTGCGATGATGTGGTGATTTGGAGGAGTTCACTTAGCTGAAAGCTATGCTGCTAAATGAAGATGAAAGATGAACTTTAAAGTTTTCTGTTGTTTTAGTAAATTTGCAACTAGACTGTTATTAAACATGGGTATGTTCTTACACAGCACTGAGACAAAGAAACAATAATTTACGAAGCCAGTGTTAGAACTGCAGTGTCTAAAAACACAATGACAGTTGTTTGCATTTTTTTCGAGTATTTCTGTAACTTGTGGCATTCAGGAAAATTAAATTTACCCCCAAAAAGAGGGGAAAATACATTGTGTAAGTCCTTGCTGTTTTCTGTAGAAAACAAAACTTTATGTGGATTGAGTTTTGATTTTGAATTAACTTCTTTCTGAAGATAAGTCTTTTGGAAGTTGCTAGCAGGTGATTCAATTTCAGAAAGCTGGGTAGTCTCAGATGTAGGTGACCCAGACCCTCTTGTCTAATGATTCTGAGCTTAGCTGATTATCTTAGAGGTTTCAGATGAAAATTGGCATTTTTGAAATGAAGTTATAATAAAATGTCACTGCTGGAGATGCAGTACTGGGCCTACTTCCACTTTCATTTGTAGATTTGGAAAACATTTAATGAGTAATTATTGTATTTTTCCCTTTTACAGCAGGTAGTATTCAGTTTCATCTGACCCAGGTTAGTGAAAACTAGGTAGGACAAATAGTGAATGTCTAAAGCTTGCTTCTGTTCCCAATGCCATAATCAAACTTAGCAGCCTTCAGCTGAAGTAGGATGGGACTCTCATGCTTTTAATAATTAATCCATTTCTTAAATTATTTAATTAACCTTTAATGACCTAGAACATCCAAAATATCAGATGATCCTCTTGCCTTCAGTGGAGACTAAAAAGCACCGTAGTGTGTTCCTGTGTTCTGTTAGGTTCACTAGTGAAATGCAAAACATGGTTACGAATATTAATTGGCATTTAATGTATGGGACATTAAACCTATCTTAGAAGGATTCTGGATAGAAAATGGTAGTGCTGTAATTTGAAAACACTTTTATTTAGTTACTGGAGACTTATATGGGAGTGAGACTTAACGGTTCCACCTCATTTAGCTTAACATTTTTTAACTTTGTACACAAGCTGCACCACTTTCCAAAAGAATTACACCTTATCTCCTAGAACTTGTTCAGTTTCATTTTGCCCTTTTATCTGCTGCTCATCCCACCATTTTTATTTAAGACTGTAAAGTTACTTTAGTATAACTGCTATTGTCACCTTTGCCCTCAGCTAATCAAATAGTTTGCCTTGAGGGAAGCATTTATCTCTCACTTTCATTATTATTATTTTCGTAGCTGTAAAGATATATATTTTATGTCTCCAGAAGGCTGTAACAGTGAAACGAGGTATTGATCTGCTGTATTTGGCAATTTCTTTTCCACCTTGCCATCGATATCATGTCAGGCTCTGTCTGTACTGTGGTTGACCTCACAAATAGCTCTTTATGTTCCCATTGGATTCAAATGATATACTGTGCTCAAAACTAAATCAATGAATGATTATAAAGTTTTTAGTATTATTTCATAACCCCCAGGCAGCTGGTATTTCATGTGGTGAATACTTGAAAAGATACCTGATTAAAATATGTTGCTGATTCTGGTCTAAGGTTTAAAATTGTATTGAAATCAAGCATCCCATAATATTAAATTTGGCGTCTGATTTGTGTATTTCTGTCCAGATACTAAAGTTGCTGAAACTTCTGCCCATAATTCACCAGAGAGACTCCAGTCTAATGGCAAAAATTTTACTTAAAGCAAAACCTTCCACTTCTGATGCATGCGGTGTCCTCTGTTTTGAGTGCCAAAATTTCACGTGCTGGATCTTGCCAGTGAAAGATGATGAATGTTACACTGTGCGTGCCTTCAGGGGAAAAAATAGAGGTAAAGATCAGGTAAGGTTTTCATCTCTAAAAAGTGAACAGTAAGTTTAAGCAACTTTGGGATTGGAAAACATTGCTGCTACCGCTCTGTGGAATCATGCAGCTTAAGTATAATTCTGACAGTTGAACTGGTAAAATTATTGCTCAAATACACATTTAATAGATTATTTTTTTTAAACTCTGAATGGAAGCAGGTAGGATTTTCTCAAGCAAAGGACTTAAGAAGCCCAATCCTATTGATACAGAATGTGCACTCGATCTGGGCAAAAAGCTTTCAAAAATGTGACTGTTGTCTCAAAGTGCTAGGCCTCCTGAAGCGTACATCTCTATTTGGAAAGGACTGACTGAAGATTGCGTACGAAAGGATAGATTTATGCAAATTTATTAAACAACAGCTTGTAGATCTTGAAACAATTTGTGTTTGGCAGTATTATCTTCTGATTTTCTTCTACATTTACTGCTAACGTAAATTATGCTATTGTAGCAGGTAATGATGCTCTTGTGCTCAAAGGAAATAATTCATTGTCTGGTATCTAAATCATGTGATGGCAAACAACTGCAGATGATAAAATATTGAACAATGCGTTATGGTGCATATGTATGTACCTAATCACAAAATGAAAACAGAACAAATCATTTAATCCAAAGTAACTATGTAGGAGAAAGTTATATGGGGCTTTCGTCATAAACAGCGCATATAAACAACTGCGAAATGACAGTCTTTCTGGGTTGGAAAGCTTATTTAGAGTCAGGGTTTAGATAGAAATTTCTGATAAACTTTTATAAAGAAAATGAGCATTTGTCAAATGTAGCACTTTTGCAAGGCATTTACGCAGAAAAATTGTGGAAGGGTGTTCCAATGAGATAGGTGTCTCAGAATACATAACCAAAATACTCTACACTAAATCTAAGTGGCATATTTCAGTATGCAATATAAAAACACTGGAAATTACACCAAAGCTCTGAACAGTTTGAAGTTGTTTTTGTAAGCCTGGAGTTTTTCTGAAATGTAGAAGAAAAATTTTTTATATACTGCAGCTATTAACAAAATTAAAAAAAATCCAATTCTGTCTTCTATCCAGGTCGGAGCCAAAAGTAATTTTTACTAAATCTGTTATTTCACGTTTTGTATTTGCTGAGTATAATGAAACTGACCTGATACGAGATAAAATCAAAAGGCTGTTACATCCCCCCACTTTCCAGCTATTCCCTCGTCAATCCTTTAGAGTAAGATGGGTTGAATCGGTTGCGTGGCTCCTTTTGTCTTTGGTATTAGGCAAGAGAAACGGTTTCGTTTTGTTTTGGGTTTTTTGCTGTGATAATTGGTTCAGTAGGCGGTTATCTTTTATAGATATTCAGTGCTCTGTTTTTTGCCTCTGGCATGTGAAATGTAAAAAGTGCACCGTATTGGTGGTTTTGTTTCTTTTTGAACTTTGTGAAGATGATAGTACTTGAACTTTTTGGGAGGAAAAGTACCACGACAAATGTTAGTTTGCACAGACTCCTCCCATTCCTTGAAACAGAAGCTATCAAGCTTCTCCACTGTCAAGCTTGGAAGCCTTCCGGTATGTGCTGTCTTTCATTTCTTGAACTTCTGTCACTGGTGTCTGAAAAAATAGTCCTGTGATATAGTGATATGGGCACGATCAATCTTGGTTCAGTGGAAAATGTTTATGAAAAGCATTTATATGTAGACAAAAAATGAGATAAAAGCAGACTGAGTGCTACCAATGTTCTGATTTCCTAGCCTTATATTTCACTTGCATTAGTAGAAACTCATGTTCCTGGGTGCCTTCCTCTTTAACCAATTTTGCTTGAATGTGTCATGGGGAATTTCTGTATATCTGGGAATAGAGCTATTTTGTATCATATATTGTATCTATCTATATTATATACTGCACACTCCTTAGATAACAGTAACAAACAGGTAATATAGCGGGAGATCTAACACGCAGTTTGGTTCTCTGTTTGTTTTGTCTGTCTTCTGGCCAGTATTGCCTTCTCCCAATGATTTTTTTAAAAAAATAAGTTACTTTTTTAGGAAAAAGAGCTTTGTGGTTCTTCTAGGTTTCCTTGCATTATTAGTGTTCACATTTTCAAGTTGCATTCTATGAGCTTTACTCCAGTATTGTTGCAAATAAGAGTTGAAACCTGTATGAAATTTCCTGACTCCAGGCACTGATACTTTAGAAAACTTCTCATAATCACTTGGGTATTGCAAGTTGTGGTGCTTAATAACAGTATACAACAGACTTCTTAGTGGCATCCTAGCCTAAATTCTTACAATAAACTAGATACTGGTGAGTATTCCCTGAACTGTTTTAGAAATATCGCATGTTACTGAAGTATTTGTGTTCTACAGTGTACTTACGTATGGCTCCTTAGTGTATTTTCTCATCTCTTATTATTTTATAAGTTCATCCTCACAAAACATCTTTGTAGTAGGGAGGTATTTTTTCCTCTGCTACAAATAGAAATTAAAGTGCAGAGAATCTTTAACTCTCTCATTATCACAATTAAATTGATGCACTTCTTGCATTCCTTGTGACTGAATGGTGTGTGTGCACCAAGTCTGGTTCGTTTGGGTGGGTTTGATGACCTGAAATCGTGCACGTGTGTGTGCACGCTGTGCAGCTCATGAGGAAGGAGTCGGGAAATGCAGTGTGTGTGTGCAGTAGCATTACGCATTTCAACATTGAAGAATGAAGTCACGACACCCAGAATTTAAGATGTGGACATCTCAGGCCAGTACAGAATGCCTCTGAGTTGATTTGGACCTCATTCTAAGACACAAAGAGAGGAAGCATCTGGGGGAAAAGGATGTGTAACCAAGCAAGTCCTCTAACAAAGGATGCTTTTTTCTCTCTCCCACCGTCATGGAGTGTAAAAGATGTTGTTGAGCTTTCTATAAATTTGTAATTTCTGCTGTAGATAGGACCCTCTTGCCTATGTAGAAAAGCCTTGAAATTCGTCCTTTAGTCCAAAGTAAGTTGAATTATGATTTTATGCTTCTGGCTTCCTGAAAGCCATTCATTGTGATCAGGACAGTAGGTTGGTCATTATAATTTAAAAAGTGTTGATAGTATGACTTGTGCGATAGAACATAGGAATATAGTTCCTGCCTCGAAGAGTTTGTGCTCTGTGTGTGTGTGTGTCTCTGTATGTGACAGACCAGTGGTTTTATGCTTCATGATCCAGACGTATTCCTCATAAATAACGACAATGCATTTTCTCTTTAGTTTGCAAAGCACAGTTTGCAAATAGGGTCTTTAATATGTTGGTATCATGACAGAAATTGGTACAAAGCAGTAATGTCACAAGTGGGATGATACCAGTGACCCAGCAAAAAGCAACAAGCACTTTGCATGTTGATCCGTTTTGTCCAAGGGCAATATTTGGCCTTGTGAGTGCAGGAGAGATGGACTCTTCATGAAAAGGGCATAAAAAGCGAACCCGTACGATCCTTTGTCAGCCTGATTAAATTTAGTGTCGAGCATTCATTCATATGAGAGATGAGCGGCATCACTGTTTATCTAAATAAAAAAAGTATTTCTATTTTTCCTGAAGTCTTTTATATGTTAATAGAGGCAAACGTGAATATGATCACATAATTTAAATGTGTAAGTAAAAAATATACATCTTTACTGGCAATGGGTTAAAAGTAAGATGTATATGTTTTATGCAAAATAATGCAATTTCATTGTTAATCATGCTGTTCAAGCCATAACTCCACACAAAAGAGCGCTTTTAAACAAATAGAAAATACTGTTATTGTACCATTTATAACAGAAATGCTTAGGATATTTAGAGACTGATGAAAAGTATTTATTTGCATGCTGTAATGTATGTTCCTATTGCAATATTAATATGCAAATGCAGAATTAAAATTTCAGGTGATTGTATTAGCCCTAATTATAAGGCATTAGGCTCTGCTTTTTAATACTGGAAGAAACTCCAGTGTTTAAAAAAAAGGGGTACAACGGATATAATTTTGGAAATAAATGCATGGCATTACAAGAAAATGGAAGAATTTCTTGCGAGATAATTGAACTCTTAAATAGTAAAAGAAAGCAAAGGGGAAAAGTTTAGATGTCTTTCTCCTCACCTTTCCTACCCTGCCAAATCTGGCTTGCTTAAAATAACTGCTGGGAGTTCTGTTTAACATTGTACTTTGCATGCATTTGTGATTTTGAAATGAAAAAAAAGTCAAATTGGAGAAAGACAGTTTGAATGGCATGCTGTCAGTTTGGCTCTTCGTGAATTGGCAGTGGTCTCATTTAGGACCTTCAAATATGTGTCTGCCTGGACAGAATGAGAACATTTTGCATGTTCTTCAGAAGACAACCACTCCTTGCTGCCTCACAGTACTCAGTGGTGCATGACAGTTGCCCTTCATTGCTGTCTTCTTCGAACTTAACCTTTGACCGTCCACTTAGTCGCTGCGCAACGGATGGAGCAGGCCAAGATGTTCATGAATGACGGGCATCGGCCTGCAACGTGCTTATCGTTATTTGACTGTCAAAAGTAGCCTGCCATTGGGTTCCGTCAAGGTTTGTGCAGCGGTCCATATTACTTAACTTCCAAGACTGTCAACAGGATGATCACATGTGCATAGAAAATGTGTATTGAATGTCTTTGATCATAATATAGGGAGATATTTTTTGTGTGCGCTAAATGTATTCATACGACTTTCACAGGGCCAAGAGGTTGAATCTGCTGCCATGGTAAGAAGTGAACTGTTGTCTCCTGTGGTCTGAGTTTCAAATAGCACAATTTAGATTTGAACAGCTCTGCCAGTTAAACTCTCAGCTTGTCTTGCGTATCCTATCAGCTTTTCAGCCAGCAGTATAAGCAGCGAGATACCAGACCAGCGGTGCCTGAGGTTAGCTGTCAAACTGGAATGTTATTTTGGATCTTGCTGTAGTGTAATATTATAGAAAGAGGTCAGACTTTGTGATTTGTAAAGCGGTTGTGTGAACTTAAAATGACTGAGATGTTGTTTATTTCGGGTCTTCTTTTTTCTCTTGAAAGAACTGAAGAGAAGCTAGAATTTATCATTAAAAAAGTAAGAAAACTAAGGCAATGTAAAGTAGTCATTTTTCTCCCAAGTACAGTGCATAAAAGAGCATCAAAATTCAATGTGAAGAGTCATGCTGAAATTCACAAAGTAATAAATGCTTGACATTGAAAATATTTAACAGGTAGACATATTTGTATCTTCTGATAATGAATGCTGAGGACATTTGGGGCAGAACCTCATACTTAATTTAACAAACGGGAATTGTACCCCTGGGTTAATTAGGAACATAAGCTTGATGTGTAGGTAAATCACTTATGCAAGCTATCATATATTAACAAATACTTTGAATTCCTTTATGCTTGGAAAAGTCATATCCTGCTTTAGTGTAATGTTCACTCTTTTACTTGGGCAAAAGCCATCTGTAGCTACAATTTATTTTATTGGATTTCAAACGTGTGTGTTCTTCTCTCAAAATATCCTAGTTCCTTTGCATTTGAAATGGTATATCAAAATGACATCACAAAATACCAATATCAGCTTGAAAAAATGGAAATTCACTAAAGCTTGCTTGCTCATAATGACTTCCATCCAAAGCATAAAAATAGCATTATCTTGCTAACTGGCTATAATTTTTTTCTTCGTATTTCAAAACTTCTTCCTGCTAATTTATTAAAAACTGTAAAATTATAGTAAGCGGTTAGTGGTTAGATTGCTTAGAAACAAAAAAAGTTATTTTCATAATATTTTTGCCTTGTATACATATTTTTCTGAACCAGTTTTTACTTTTTTCTGCTTATACTGTCATTTGCAAGAGACCTCAGTTCAGATGCACTGATCTAAAAAATTAGATTGTCATGGAGATCTTTTTAGTCTTTGGTGGTCTTGATCTTAATCTTAAATGTTTTTGTTGCTTAAGAACCGTCTAACTCTTTGATTTCAGTATTTGCTAATGCATGAATATGTGCCTAGTCTGAAATGGAGTGTAAAATGTGTGCTAAGGTTTGTATCTGGATGCGTGTATGTATATACGCGTGCCATAAATGTGCAGACTTCTTTGGCAAATAAAGTGTTCTGTTGTTAAATGTTAAAATCATGTTCTTCTAAACACTTTATTCTGGTCACAAAGCTACTGTTACTAAGTGTTGGTTTATGTTTCCCTCTTCTTGTATACCTGTGCAATATGTTTTGGTGAAGGGGGACTGAATTTTTGAAGTGTATCTATACAAATGTGCAATCATTTAAGTGCGTTTAATTATACAAATAAATATTGAGCACTTAAATGATGAGCTATTGCGTTTGTTGATATGGTCTCTGAACTCAGAACTACTTTCTTGATCTCCACATTTTAAAAAAAAGTTACCAAAATGAATAGAAAAGTTGACCAGACTATTTTCAAAATAAAGGAATGTTGTTTTCCATTTCAGAAAGAAGTTGCTCTTTTCTCTTACTGTACAAAGCAAGGTTTAATTTCTGGTGGAAGTTAATAATACCACTTGTAGTTGTGTTCCTGGATAAGAAGTTTAGACTGTTCAAGCACAAATCTATTATTTCACTTGAAGTATGGAATACCTGTTCTTCAGCTAACCAGAGGCTACTCTTTTGCCCGTTTTGAAGGAACGTTTTACGCTGATGTGCATGAGAAATTGAGCATCATTATGCGGTTTATTGCAAGTGGGTTCATATCTTTTATATTTTTCCAAATAGAAAGTCCTTTTATGAATGCTGTCCAGTCTGTGTAAGAACGAAGTAGTTTGTGTTGATGTTCTTGCTCTTGCCCTGTAGATCTTTTTAATTTATCACTGTTTTACAAGGATGTGGAGAAACCAGTTTATTTACAGAAAATGCAATTAAAAAGTAAGTTTTCACGTACAGATGGTTACGTATTAACAATTAGCAGGTGTTGTCTTTTCCTGTTGTCTTAAAACTACAACGAACATTGCCATAAAAGTGTTAGCCAACTTTCTTTAGGCATTAGAATCAAATGTTTGAAAGTGAAAACACAGTGAATAAAGACAACACTTAAGTGTTATTTTGTTTTGTGTTCTGAGTTAAGAGCATCCTGATTAAGCGCAAAATGTTTTAATCAAGCAAAGAAACTTCAGACCTTGTTTTCAGGATGGCAGGAGGTCTACATGTGCTTTTTATTTCAGCTTCCAAAAGTGTTCAAAAACTGCATACGTGTACTTGAGAGGTTAAACGTCCATGAGCCTCTGTGGTGTTATAGGAGGAAAATAAATCCTATTACCCAAAATAAGAGAGGTAGATACCTTAAGGGAAGTACTTTATTGTCACCTATACTCTCTGCAGTACAAATATCAGCTTGTCACAAAGGCTGAGACCTTTGTAGTGCGTTCTTTCAGATTACAAATCTGTCTCTCTTCTGGCTTTAATGCAATAGCTATGAAATATCTGTATTAGGTAAAATAGAGGTGAAGGCACCTTAAGGGCACTGAATTCTTATCTCTTTTTACTAGCAGTACTGTCAACATGTACTAAAATGTGATGACCTACTCTCCTCTTTGATAAAAAGGAAAATGACCTGTCTACTGTGGATAGTGATAGAGTTGCCTGGGGCAGATTATATTGTCACCTTCTTTAGTATTAGTGTGTAGAAAAATAAAAAAGGCCAGGATATTTGTTTACCATGGAAGTATTTTACATTTCTAGCTACTGATAAAACATACTCAGGGGTAGAGAGAAGGAACTGGTTTATGCTACTAAACAAGGTTGTGAAGAAATGCAGAGATTCTTGATTGCATGAGCCCCTGGTGTCACAGGACACACGAATATGTATCAAGAGATTCCTTCTGACCACTTTAGATACTCAAGGTTCAAATTCTGCATTTAACCCTGCTTTCTACTTGTCTGTGGCCTTTTGGTACACAAAAAGCTGATGTATTTTGAGTCGTGTCTTGGAATTCTGATGTAACTGAGTTTGATCGTGTGCTTAGGTAGTACAAGCAACAATATTTATTGTATGCTGGAAATAATTAGTGTCCTATTCAAGACCCTTTCTCCAAAGCCTTTGTAGTTTTGTAACAATTAATTTAGCACTCGCTCTGGTTAGTCATTTACCATAACTGTGAGTGATGAAATATATAAATAACTTTGAGAGTTGATTTAAGCTGTAGAGCTGGAACATCTCAAACTGTTAAATGTACTTTAAGCTATTAGTAATATTTCTATGGCACTCTGTAAACTAAATGAAGGTGCTCTTAATGCTAATCAGAAACTGGACTTAAGGATGAAGGAAAGATTTGTTATGCTCTTTATCAATATTTAAGAATAGGATGTGTTTCAGCATTCATTCACACTTTGCAAAATGGTGGTAAAATGTAGAGGATGCGTCTGTGTGAGTTCCTTGCATAATAATTTTGTCTTTGGTTTGAAAGCTCAAGGATTTCTTTCTGAGGTAAGATTTGTCTTTCTGAGAAACAGGCCCAGTAGGTAGATTTGTTTACAGCATCCTTTTAGAAGCTAAGTGCAATATCTTTTACCAGTGCTTTACTGGGAGCTTTATGAGCCGTATGCCTGGATCAGTCACTTTAACTCGTAAGGAGTAAATGGTAAAAAAAAAGCCTGAGAATGAATCACTTGTTTGTTAAGTTTGTTAAGTAATGAAAATTTGTAAAGCTATGTTTACATAGTGTAACTTTTGAAAATTGAAAAATAAATGATGAATTTAAAATTTGTCTCCTTCAGTGGACTAATTTGGTGCTTGCTGATTACTGTTCAAAAAAAAGTTTTATAGTTACAGGAATGAGACTTCAGGGGATAGGAAATTGACTTCCTTTTGCCAAACTGATACTTTATTGTTGTTACATTAAAGCCTATGGCCAAAATGTGCATATTTTGATGAGTGGAGCCATGATATCCATAAGGGAAAGTGAAAAAATGTCTTTAAAATGCATGGAAGCCTTTTAAAGGAAGTGTAAAAAGCATAAACTTTGATCTGGTTTCTGCGTTTGCAAATGAAACTCATTAAACTGTTTGTTTCCTAAAGCTCTAAGTATTCATAAAGAAGGTAGAAATCTGTGGGTATTCGGGCTGCATTACAGGAGAATAAGATGAAACTAGAAAGTCAATGTTAACTCATTTAAACCAGATCAATGAAGTATGTCTTGTTAGATCCTGAAAATTCTGGCATGATATTCTTCTGAAGGCTAAACAATTTAGCCTTTGTTTTCCCTAATTGTTTAGAAATTTTTTTTAAAGCATGGGAAAGAGGAGATAGCATGTCAGACTATCCTGGAAAAGGACTTTAAACAGACAATTTTTTTCAACTTGTTGAAATGGTACTTATGCTGGAGAGTTTTGCCTCAAAAGTCCACAGTTTCCTTAAAGTTGGTGCTGTGCCATAGCGTCAGGAATTTTGAGCATGACGTGCTGATGAATGAAAACAAGTTTATTTTAAACTATTTAAAGTATAGCAATATCTGTGGAAATAACAATTTAATTCTTATCTCTTTTGGTATGGTTATAAACTGATGTATGAATTAAGAAGTGATAGAACAGGTAAGTCCCAAGAATTTGGATCTGTCAAGTGTTGTAGAATGTTTCTAATGATATCCTAGAGAGGTAGTAGCTAGATAAAAAGTAAAAGCTTATTGTTTTATAGAATTTTCATCTTTTGATTTCTAAGTGTATACAGAATGCAATATCGCA
The DNA here is from genome assembly GCA_013398225.1 of Steatornis caripensis. Lineage (NCBI taxonomy): Eukaryota > Metazoa > Chordata > Aves > Caprimulgiformes > Steatornithidae > Steatornis > Steatornis caripensis. The sequence goes on along the minus strand of VZSC01006098.1, from coordinate 330,276 downwards.
TTGACTCATACTTGACTGGCCCTCATTTTACGTTGAGTTTATCATTTAAAGAGTGCTTAGAAATTTGCATTACCAAGCCCACTTATTTAACACCTTTCTTGTTTGTTTCATAATTGACAGAGTTTTTACTTTTAAATACTTTTTTTCCAAGGAATTTAAGGCAAGAACTGTTCTTAAGAAAAATAGAGAATGAAGTTGGTAGTGGAGGCAAGCAGTAAGCGATGAACGAACAAAATAAGAATTCAGCAAACGGAGACTTGCTGGAAGATGATAAAATACAAAGGCAATGTGATATTTTTGGGGGAATAAGCAGAAGTGTGACACAAGATCAAGTGATGGAAAATCAATAAAACGTGAATTAAAAAGCCAGACGCTTAGTGGATTCCAGTGTAATATCCTCACATTTGTTTGACTGTAATGTAATCAGTGACTGTTACATAAACTATATATAAATTAATTTACATGTGAGTTTTACTGTTTAAAAGATTTACTGTCATTTTCTGAAAAGCAGTTATTACCATAAGGACGTGTGAAGGGCTAAGACTATCCAAGTCTTACACTAACGCGGCTGGAGAGACTAGCTTGTGATCGCTATGCCAGAGTAGGAGGAGCAAGTCTTTTAGAAACCGAGCAGCCTGATGAGGAGGAGAATGCTTTCGATCCTCTCCTTGTTTCCCTCACCTCATGTGGTACTGGCGCTGAATTTTAGAAAACGAAAGTTGTGAGGTTTTGTTATTTTTTATATTCAGATGAATTCAGGTGAGGCTGTCTGTCAATGTAAGTGCATCAAATTTTTTTAAAGGCAAGTAATTTTTTCACTTGGGCATCTGCTAATTCTTGCTTTATGAAAAGTAGTGAGCAAGAGTGAGTAATTGACACTAAGGAAAAAAAATGGAAGGCTTGTTAAATTGTGGAATGTTAACATAGCTGCAATAAAAAAAAAACCAGCAAAAAACACCTACTCCCCACCTGCCTCTCCAAAATGCAAACAAATACTTAGGGGGAACATGTGGCTGCTCATGCATAAGTACCTGCTGGGACTTGGCCATTGAGTCCTTTAGAGAGGTACCTGGGTGACCAAGTCTGAACTGCTCTGTTGGAGGAGAGAATGTCTGGGAGCTCTTCACTTATTTTTAGAAAACCTCCTTTGCATGTGGAATCTTCTGTGCTCTCGTGCCGTTGGCCTAATCTCTCCTTTCTAATTTAGCTTTGGAATTCTTTGTTTGAGAATTCCAGATTTCATCTGTGTATGCAAAATGGCAAAACTTTGCTTCCATAATAAAAGCTCGGTGACTCCTTAACAGTGCCAGTGGCATGATTAATGCCCGTGCATAATATATTCAGTCATCTTGTGCCTATGCAGTGACAATATCAGCAAAGGGGAGTGAAGGATCCCCATGGATGATGTCTGGAGAGAGCTCTTGTCTTGCTGTCAAATACGTTTGCCTCTTCCTAATTCCCCATAGATCTCTTTCTCCTTGGGCTCTATGCCAATTGCAGCATCTTCCCCATCTGGTCAGTATCACGAAGCTGGACCATGCATCAACCTCTTTCATCTCTAGCTGGCAAGTTTATGTGACTCTTGGTAAAGAAACAGAAAATGCAAGATAGATGGCATTTTCCTAAGGAGCCTTTATATAATAATCCTTGGTGTTTGCCACATTGAGTCTTTTCCTGTTAATAAATTAGCACTGTTTACAGTAAATCATGCCTGGTGTTTTGACTGCAGAAATTTTTTTTGTCAGATGACTTGGTGCTTCATATGCCAAATATTAGGGCTTTTATTGTGATCGTTCTTAGAAATAAGCCAGACTTTTCTTGGCTAATCATATGGTGTTGCTCAGTTGTGTTTGTAGCACGCCATATAGTTTTCTATGCTTCTACAGGTAGTTTCTAGGCATTATTGCATGTACAGTAGTAAAAATGTGAAGATATTGAAGACAATTAGAAGATTTTTAACGAAGACCACCAAAGCTCTCAAACGGGAAAATTGCCTCAATCTCTTTTCTGACATGAGCAGTTGCTCTTTCAGGCGCTAAAATGGGATCACGTGGTGCCTGTAAATGTTAACAAGAAGCCTTAGAGAACTTCTACTGACAAGCCAGTATAGCTTTATGACATTATGCTGGCAAAACTGTGTGTGTCACATTTGTAGCTACGTACTTGGAAAGGTATAGTACATTTTGCTAACTGTAGGTTTTAGGCGGGTGTAGTGATTTAATGTCATGCTGCGCATGTTTCTGTATCATAGTAAACAAAATATTGTATTTGTCTCATAAAATTAATAAATAAAGTAGGATTTACAGCTATGTTTTAGATAGTAACCCGATAAAGTTTAATCTGAATACTGGCTGGTTACTAATGTTTATCAGTGATCAAAAACTGCAGATTAGTCTGTTTCTCTAATCAGAACATTTACACAATGGATATATTGTTACAGTTGTCGTTTTAGTTTTGATTATTACTCAGTATGTCTATTGCAATTTTCTCATTTACAGCTGTTATTGAGCTCCGCGTGTAATAAATGGAATTACTTTGTCCACCATTTATTTTATGAATAGCCTACAGAAACATTGGTGTTAATAATGTTATCCGCTTAATGTACACAGCAGTTTATAATGCAGATAGATGAATAATGTGTTGCACTACTTAAATTTTATTGAAATGAGATAAATAGATCTAGTGCATTTTTGTTGGTAATTGCAGTGGTAAAGTAACCTGATGGATTTTTTAAAAAGTCAGTTCTAAACAAAGTGATTGCAACTGCTCTGTTATCTAATATAAGAATAAAATAATTTAGGCTTCATACTGTTTTGTTTTTTAAACCGTGGAGAATTTGCTTTTTGAAAGAAGGAAGTGAGAGTGTCAGCTGTTCAAGTTCTTTTTTACAGGTATGTATCCTGCTAATGAAGAGAACTAGGTGGGAAAACTTCAGCAATTTGGTTTCTTTGCCCAGGAGCAGGAAATTGTACACAAGGTGCATATCTTACATTGAACATAGCTAAACTAGTTTGGTAAATATGACATACAGTTCTGCTTAAGCAGGAAAAGTAGCAGCCTGTGTAGGAAGCAAAGTAAGGCCTTGTCCAATGTGTTGTCCCCTCTCAGTTAAGGAATTTTTTCAGTTTCTTACTTTTGTCTCATTTTTCGCTTCATACATACCCAGATTTTTCACAGTTGTTGTGTTAACTCTAATTGTTTGGGTTTTTTCCCACTGCTGAATCATGGTATTAGGATTGTGTACTTCAAGATGAGAGACAGGACTGCCCCTCTGACGCAGCAATTAAAGATTTTGACAGGGAAAACGATCAGATTGTGAAATTCTGTTTTCTGCTTGGATTGTCTAGTTGCCATTATTAATAGAGGAAGGTGGTGAGTAAGCTGCTTTGGGACTCCTGTCTACATACAGGGTTTGTCCATTTGCCTCCAGCCTTTGATTCACCTTTTTTGTTTTCTAAGAGTAAAAAATATTTGTGTGTTATTGACACACAAGTTACTTCTGCTTCTGGTGAATCTCTTGCATCAGAAGGTTGGCGTTAATCAAAGTTTGTCTAAGTGGAGATGACTTTTAGGCAGTCAGCTTCCTAGCTCTTCCTGTTCACTATCTGCCTTTTCCACTTAAATCAACATAGGAAGGCTTGGTTTTGTAAGCCTAAGAGTAAATTTTATTTTTTTCTTTCTTTTTCAGTTGTGGGTAATTCTGATTGTATGAAGGAGAAACTCCTTAAACTGTTTTGTCTGATTAAGTAGGGCTTCTCTAAGTTGACTCTCTAAGATACACGGTTTTTGAAAATGTCATTGTATCACACGTAGTAAGGATATGCTTTGATTTCATGAAAAGGCATTGGAATATTAATTCAGTACATAATTCACTACAGGAACCGTAATTAATAACAACAATTGAGGTTTTTTCAGTTATTTTTTCGGAAAAGATAGGCACTTTAACAGAAAATCTCCAGTTAATGTTATGTAGAAATTATGCTGTTTGAGTCAGATAAAATGAACTTTCTGACAGTGGTATGTAAGTATGTAATGTAAGAATAGCAGTTCCAATGTTTTCCTTGCTGTGGTAAGACAAGTTCGATAGGTAGAGGTAATAAGTATTACACCAACTTCTAAGGCTGTAAAAGACAAAGCAGAAGAAGGGCTTGTGTGCCTTATAGCTAGCCCGACTTTGCCTAGTGATTCTGGGGGATCTTATAAAAGACATACCTACAGCTATTACCTTGCCTCCAACTATCGTGGCTATCGTAGCACAGTGTATTTGTGAGTGAGTTTCTCCCTGCATATACCACATGTACTTTATAACAGACAAGCTGTGCTATACAGGCCAGTTAGTCTTTGTTGCTGAATTTGCACAATTCATCTGTTGGTTAACTCCACAGTTCTCGAAAGAACTCTGAGACATGTTCGGGGTATTCAGTCTTGAATTTTTAATGAAATTTTTAATTATATTTTTAACTATGTGATCATGTGGTTTAACTGTGTGTGTGTACAGGAAACTGTCTGTACTCTTACGTACATCTAATGAGTTCTGCTAAATAAACTACCTACCCAGTCTTCCTGCCATAAGAGATACGTCTTTGTAGTTGTGTATTCAGAAGTCTCTTAAAATTACCAGTACTTTGTCATTTAAACTGTCGGTTCTGAGCTATGTTGTAGCGCAGGAATTCATAACAAGCAGTGATCAACTAGAATTTTAGGACCACCGGAAGACTGCAGGGAGCTGTGTGATGTTTTCCCTCTAGTCCCAAAAAGTACCCGATGTTTTGGTGAAAGGTGAAATGTGTGCGCCACATGCACATGCTTTGCTTCCAGCCAGTTGTACAATATTGTCATTTGCTTTCTTAAGAAAGCGTGTTACCTGTTATTTCTTTGCAGTCATCTATAGTTCTATTGCAAAGTAAATTTAATTTTCTTCCAGCGTTTATGTGATTGTTTTCTCAAAAGTGTAGAGCTTTTTAGATGTTATATAACATAGAAGAAATGAAGAATAGCACAAAACTGGTATTTTAGCAGAATCATTTTGGTGTCTTCTGTGTTTTCTCTGGTTGCTCTATCAGTTCTTTTCACGGATTTATTTTTTTTTCTTACTACAGAAAAATTACATCAAATGCAGGATAACAGAACACTGTCAAACTAAGAAGGTTTTATATGGACAGCATTAGACAGGAGCAGAAAGATCCAGTGCACTAATAGGCACGCTCACATGAGCTACCTAGTCCATTGACAGTTTTTTCCTTTGTTCTCCCTCTCGACCCACTTTCTGCCAGTGATTTGTGACATATTTTGTAAGAGATCAAATAAGCCCTTGACACCTGATTGCAATGTAGTGCTTGTTTACAGTTGCATTTTTGAAGGACCTCTAGACAAGATGGAAGGTTTAACTTAAAGTAATTAAATTTGCATCTACTCTGTGACAGGAATTTTCTTATGTTTGCATCCTGTTGAGCAACTTTTACCGTAATTGGCCATGAAGTACCAAAAGAAAGATGCAGGTAGACAAAATCATTGTTGCCTACTACTAAAATCTGTCATTGTATTTCATAAGGACTGGCTCGTTACCTGAGTTTGTGCCTGGTTCTTTGAAATATAGGAATGCCTACTTTTATTTGGAAGGGGGAAGGGAGGGATTCCCAAAGCATCGGACCTTTCTCTGAGTCCTCTTACACTGCTTGAGTGAGGCTGTAAGTCTAAAATGACTGTAGTTACACTAATCTCTTTCAGAATTACTTTTGTTTTCTTGAACATTGGTTACTATTTGTTTTGCAGTTATCTGCCTTTTCTTTGGCATGTCTGCCTTTGTCCTTGGGCACATTCCTCAGCTGTTTGATAGTTGTCTAGCTAGGCAGTGAACCTACTTTCTTTCATCATCTTGATTTTCTTGATCATTAAAGGTATATCTGATGTGGGGTGATGCAGCTGTGCTGAAGTTGCTGACATTGTTCTCCCTTCAGTTGGATCCAGATTTAACCAGATGTTATCACTCCTGCTTACGTCTGCAAATGTCATTGATTTACAGCAGGCTGTATTTGTTCCTATGCTAGTTTAAGGCCAAATTACTTAAATACTTAAAATTTAAATTTAAAATTTAAAATACTTAAAAAAATCTAATACTTAAAATTATTAATGTGAGAGTTTCTTGATGGTTTTTAAGTCTTGAAACAATCTTGGTGGAAGATAGAGGAATGGAGAAACAAGCCTTAGGAAAACTGATTGATTTAGTCAGGCTCAAATCAAAATTGGGAAATTAGCATTGGAAATTGAATAAAAGGTTCTTCTGACTCCAGATCTGTATTTACCAGTAGGATATGCTATTAGAACTTGTAATAAAAGTGGTAATGCACCCCTCCCCCCCCCCCCCCAAAAAAAAAAAGAAGCTCTAGGGGATCCAGACTTTCACTACAAAAATATTACAGAAAGTGGTTTCGCTCCTTCCAGCCATTTGTTACTACTGCATGAAATGTTTAGTTGTCTTTTCAGAGATTTCAGTAGAAGTTTCGTAATGGGCTTTGATAAGAATTAGCTATAACTTTAAAATGTGTAGTTGGCTTTCTTATTCTTCATCTTACAGTAGCTCTTAGAGGCCGTAAGTGAGATACGAATCTCTGTTGTTGTACGTAGTATGCGCATGGCTTCTTCCAGTTATGTGTAAAACGCTGATGTGATTAAATGTGATAGAATTTTTGTTTGTGTTGCACGACGCAAAAATTTTGTGGGTTTTTTTTCTTCCTCCTCCTTGTTATCACTTAGCTATTTAGTTCAGATGAATAAGCACTAGGTTGCTGTTAAATGACAGAACTCTCAGGTAGTATTTAAATTCACTTTATTCTAGAATCATCTGCATAGGACTTAGTAGAATGTTTTTTAAGCAAACATTGATTTTGGGAAATACTACATTTTGTGTATCCGTCTCATCACAAATTTGTTAGTAGCCTGGTAGTTGCCAGCAAGCTTTTCTTAACATGTAAATTTGAAGTAACTGTCTATTATCCAGACAGTACTTACAACTAACATTGAGTTATCAAGTTTAATTTTTTTTTGCTGAGCTGCTGTCTAGTAATGTGTGATTCCCAGGATCCTCATGTTACCTAACATCGTAAGAATCTTTTTTTTGTTTTAAGTGACAAAGGTCAGTGTTAGTTCTTGTAGGTCAGAAGGCAACCAAGACACACTAAGTAGACTGAAGACAAGTAAGGTTCTTTTCTTCTCATATAGTTTTAAATGTCGACCCTGATTTGAAAGATAAGTTAAGCTGAATGTGATGAATAGCATTTTCTATTTGCATTTTAAAAGCCGAAGAGCTATTTTATAGTTGCTTTGAATTTACCGTGATTAACTCTTACCCACTCTTTGTGGTATATTACGGCCATTAAATGTGCTGATATGACATAGCGTAATGTACAATTGTTAAGATTCCTCCTGCCAGTGAGGTTTAAAGTAACATGCCATGATGTTCACCTAATACTGTATGAAGTGGTTTCATGAGGACGAAGAATTATTTGCGTCTTGCATGACCTGTCCTTATTGCTACTTCTGAGTACAACATAGGTTAGAAGTAGTAATTATTTTCAGCCTGCTGACTACAAGCGAGATTAATAGCTTTTGAAAGGGCTGTAATGAAAGACTGACCCAACTGGCTTTTGTATTATACCTTGTTTATCCTACTCTCATCTCTTATCACCTTTGGGCTACAACAAAATGTAATTTATGTTAGCAGTGCATCATAGAAGGTGAAAGGTCATATTTTTAATGAGGGTAACCCTGATTGGGATTCAGGTTTTAAAGTGTTGTGTGGTAGGCTACAGTCAACAAAGTCCATGTAAACAAAGTGATTGAAGAAAGGGGCAAGAAAACCTATTACTTGACAGGAAATAAGGCCTCTTTCTTTTACTAGGCTTAGAGACATTAACTAACAAGAAAAAATGATTTAACAAAATACCAGCATTGTGATAGTAAAGTCTAATAAACCTTTATGGTTTTGGTGGAGCTTTGGGTTCTTTGTACTGAAAAAAGTATTTTGCTATTTTTGCAGATAATTTTCTTCTTTCATATTTTGATGCTGTTTGCTAAAAACAACTTTATATGTATGTATCTCGATCTTATCTTTGACTTGAGCAGGGCAGAAATGAAATGACAATCTGTGCTTGTTCTGAGGAGAAGTGTCCTGTACAGTGCAATCGAGCTTGTCCGTATTTGGAGTGGCTAACCGTAGTACTCGATTGGGTTTGAGTTTTTTCTTTGGAAGGAGAAGTTGTGTTATGTTCAAGTACAGTTTGTGAGGTTGAGCAACGGTGTCTCTTAGTAGTGTGTTCGCTTTAGTAAAATGGCACTTTTGAGCGATATGCTTTAGTGATACACAATGCTGCTGGATTTATTTGTTGAATGATGTTAACAATAGAATTCACTATCTTACATATTTTTTTTCACAGAACATTTTTCCTCGTCATAGAAGCCAATACTTTTTTTGAAGTAGGTTATAACTTCAAGAGAATTCTAGTCAGAAGAAGTTTAGCAGGTGCAGGGGAAAGTTTTTAGGGTGTAAGAGAGGAAGGTAAAGATTTCAGCTTGGAGTACTTAAAAGCTGATTTGAAGGAAGTTCTTGGATTTGGGTTTTCAGCATTCAAGTGCATACCCTGTGTGACTGCTGCTTCTCTTGAAAGCTCACTCTTGCCTTTCATTTGTGCACGTTTTTTGCAAGTGAAAAATTGCTTCAGTTATGTTCCAGAAAGGAATGGGAATCACTACAGAGATTTTGAATTTCATTACTGTTTGTGGAAACAACTTATAACGGGTTTAGTTCAAAGTTTGCAATGGTAGAGTGAGTTCCTTCAGTTACTTGCAGCCAAATTACCTTTCACGATGATAAAAATTATCAAAATCTGAGCTTTTATTTTGCTTTTTTATCATGTTAAAAACTCTGTTAGAATAGAAAATAAGTGTTAGCTTTCCCATCTGATAGCATGGTAGGTGATGGTAAATGTAGACTGTAACGGTAACGGCTATGTGCAAAACCACAAGGCATATATGTTTCACTCTGTGTGGGGTTTCATTAAGAAAGTTTGAGGGCAGCAGTTTAGATTACGTAAGAAGTGTAAGACTTTGGAGGCGTATTGTGCTGATGTCAGGTGCTTTTTTCCTGATTTTGCACTATTTTCTGTGATTCATGCTGCATCATAATTAAACAGTGAATTGTGCCCCTATAGGACATGAACTTTTTATTTAATGGTGAAATGTGAAGCAATGTCTTGAGACCCTGTTCCAGCAGTTTGAACATTGGGTTTCTTTTCCCCAACACTTCTCCCTACATCCTGCAGTTGTGCTTGCCTGCCTTCTTAACCTAGGTCAGCCTTACTATGCTGTCCTCCTGCAATGTCATTCCATGCTCCTGTCTCCCTTCTTCCCTACTGCAGCACTCACCCGTGTCTTTGGGCTCCTGGTGTCTGTTGGCAAGGAACAGAATCACACGTTACTTTAAAGCAACATAATGTTGGGATTCCTCCTCTTTTCTTCAGTGTCAATAGGTCTTGAACTATTAATGCAGATCTTCAAAACGATTCTTTTAAATTTACACTTGTTTTACATTATTTTATAATTAACTTTTAGTGTTTAAAGAGAAGAAAGGAGTGGAAGTTTTTCAAGTGATTAAATATTAATTTTATTCACATTTAACCCTGATTTGCATTGTGGATGTTAACTGAAAGGCAGATCTTTTGAATTCAACATTTTCATTTCCTTCCAGCCTCATTGATGAATAGCTGCATCTTGTCACATGCACATAAAGGGTGAAGGTCCACTGGGGTAGAAAGAATAATTGTGCTGTCTTGCACTTTCTATGATGGTCTGTTTGTGATGCTTACTGTTTCCTAAAAAAAAAAAAAGCTAACGATTCCCTTTTGTCTGAACTAAAACTGAGATTTGAAACAAAAACTTGTTCTAGACAGTTGGAGAGACCATTCTGCTTCTCATATAGCTGATTATTTTTCTTTTATTTTAACAACAACATTCTCCCTAAAAATTAGGACAGTAGTATATTTCAAATATCTTCTTGTTAGAGACTTCTCTTTTGTTCTATTGAATGAGACTTTCATAAGCTTTCCCTGTTTAGGTACTTCTGCTTAAGCCTCAAAAGGTTGAACAAACAGACCAGCCTTAAGCACCTTGAAGACCCAGTCACTTGGCTGTTGTCCTCATTTGAGTCTTCATATGCGGGTGAAATCAAGGCTATAGATGATGTAATATTATGCTTCATTTTGTATATTTCATATCTAGATTTCTCAGTTACATATAAACTGAGAGATTGTTTTGAAGAGACCTGTTTACTCCTAGGCAGGCCTTTTGAGGACTCTGGCAATTTGCCTTGTGTGTCTTAATGGGACTTCACTGTTTTGGAAATCTGATTTTTGAAGGTATTTTATTGGAAGGTGTATCAAGTTACAGGATGTTATCATCAATATTATATTACATACGTAAGATATCTATTACATACAGAAATGTGAATTTAGGTCAATAAAAAAAATGTTGGGATGCATGCAACTACAACTTAGGGGTAAAACGCACTGCTGATATTTGTTTGGATTTGTTTTCAGGGAATTATGTTAACTACAATGCACTCAGTATACTGCTATTAAAATCTGTATTTCTTGCCTGGGAGTTTCTGTAATTTAAATTGCTTGCAGAACCCTGAGTAGAAGTAGTCTTGGTAATCCATGCATTCAGTGCATACGCTTGAACAAATAAAATCCAAGTTTTGCATACTCTACAGTTAGGCATTTTTGCAAATGCTCCAGACCTTTGTGCACAGTGTTTAATAAATTATTGAGCTTTGAAGAACCTTTGAGAAGTAGGGCCTGCATGTGACTGAGCAGTAGACATGAATAAATGTTAACCTCAAGTGTATCTAGCAGACAGTAGTAGATGCTTGATCAGACAATATGAGTGCTGAGTGAATGATGGTAATAACATTAAATATTTACATAAAGCATCTTGACAGCAGAAAAGACACTGTCTCTGCAGAAAGGTGGATAAAATCCAGTGTAATGTAGTATACCTTTCTGTAGGACAACTTTCTGTTAATTACTAGCAGCATTTCTCTGTAAGACGCGTATTATAAAAGTAGTTGTTTGGGACTCACAACGACTGTATTTTAATCTACCTATTTTATACGATGTTTTAAATCTGTGAATCTTTACTGTCATACAAGACTATTTTCAACACTTCATCGATGTAATAATGTAGTGTTGATATCACTCCATACCTACTACAATGTAAAAATGATTACTAAGTTCAAGAATAAGAATTAATAATTGGATAATGATTAAATGTTTAATATTAACCAAAAGTACATTTTGACCTGTAAGTTACGAGAAGCTCAGTATCACTCTGCTTTGCTTTACCTTAGTTTTACATTGGATTTTTAAAGATAGGAACTGTATTGAGAATTGTGTTGAAAAGAAAGTTGTGCTGTGGCTATACTCAAAAGAAATCGTGAAAGCAAGAAGCAATAGCCTTCTCCCTCCTGCCCTCTCCACTGCTGAGGGGTTTTGAGGGAGTAAATCCATTTTATTGATCTCCAGAGTCCTTGAAGTGCATGATACTTGTTTGTATGCCCTTGTTTTGTTTGGTTTCTTTTTTTTGGGGGGAGAGGGTGGGTGGAAATTGCAAATTATGATTGTAGAACAGTTGGTATTGCTTGCACTGCACTTCTTAAAATAGGTCACGCTTGATTTTCCACATAATTTTAAAAGGAAATTACTGTATCAGAAGCATAGGATAACAATTTTTATACTGAAGAGTAGATGAATTTTGTTAGGCGTTCTTATGCTTTTTGATGCATTCCAAATAGCTTTCAGTTACTGGAAAGAAAGAAAGGTGCCAGTAAACTGATTTTTTAAAAAAATTCTCTGTGAAGCTTGTATCACTATGGCGAACTTGTTTGCATTTAATGATCTGTCATGTCATGTAATTAATATTGAAAATGAAGTAAAATGGAGTACTATGAAGCTGTTTTTTCATGTATTCGTTTGCTTGTAATAGCAAAAGAGAACATAGACCACAATTTTAGAATTTGTTGCTTTAAGTCATCACTGAGGTTGATTTTTGTTTTGTTGTAATATTTTGTGGCAAAGACAGTTCCTTGGAAGTGGGTATTGGAAACTTTGTTTTACTTTTTTGCTTAGAATTCTTTTCCCTGCTTACTGCTTTTGTTGGAAAGATGCTTAGCAATTAACTTCTTTGTATGGCTACCCATGCTGAAGCCATCTCTATGTTTGTAAGTAATTAGCATCCTTGAAAATATGAATGATTATGAATGTGAAATATCTAAGGCATATGACCAGTTGAGCGTTGGTCAGTCAAGCCTTTCTTGAGGTATAAGGGCAAATACGTTTTTCCAGCTGTTAGGGAAAGAATCTTAATCCTGTGGAGGAAAGGGTTGGTATACTGCAAGGGGGGAAAAGTGTCATTATTCCTGCAAATATGAATGGTATGTTTTACAAAAGGAATGTGACAGAAATTTAGTGTGATGTGTTCTTTTCTTAGATGAGTTCGAGGTAAAAAGTTCTGCAGGTGATAGCTGTTCTGAGAAGCATTCATCTGTGACTGTAAAATTGATGTGGATTACAGAGCTAGAATGTTGATAGCTTGGTGCTAGTGGATGTGAGCAGAGATGTTTTGGATGGGGACTGAACTGAAGAGAAGCCCAAGTGGGCTCATTCCACTATTTACAGCTTGCCTCATGTTCCTTGTTTGCTTCTTAGATGTCAAGAATTGGAAAATATGCAGCACTTAACTTTAAGATTGCATCTGGAATCTAGTAAAGCAGCATACTCCTGACTTTCAGAGGGCTGTGCATCTCAGCATCGTAAGAAAATACACCTTTTCTGGAGTAGATCTACGTGTATTTCTCAAGGCAACTAGTAGTTTGGGATCTTTTTGGATGAAAACTTCTAAAGTGCTGTTTTAGAGTTACTCTAGTTTAAATCTTCTGTCTTTCTAATGCAATTGCTGGTAGATAAAATTAAGTATTCTTGTAATAAAAAGCAATAAAATATGACAGATTCTTAAAAGCTTGGACAACAATAATATAATTCAGTGGTCATTGAACTTTGGACTTTTTTAAAAAATTTTAGTACTATGTTAAACAGGGAGTTTCAATTGGGTTTTGCTGTTAATACTGTTTTCTTTCTCTTGTGGATTCTGCAATTCCTTAACTGTTACACCATTGTTCGTTGCTTTGTATCAGAGCATCTTTCCTCCAGTCTCCTCATTCAAGCTTTTCAAGATGTGGTAGCAGTGAAGGTACTCCAGGAGGTACAAAATACTTTCTCTGAAGCCAGAAGTGCAATTTGAGAAGCCACGAGTAGAATTCTATATTACATGTAAGGAACAAGATTATCGTTCTTTTTTAGTTGCTGTTTAAACAGGCTTGATAATGATTCTTGTGGCAGTAGTTGAGGTTCTAAGGCAGGGTATAGATTAAAACACCTAAAGTGTGTTTGTAGTAGAGGTTCCAAACTTATGGTGTGCTGCCCACTCTACTGAGTGAAGCTTGTCCCAGCTGGATTTCTAAGGGCTTTTTGGTCCTGCAGTATCTAGCCACTTGACGTCATACCTATTTGCGTATTACAACAGAAGGTTTAATCCACAAGGATGTGTTGTCTAAATCTTACCATCAAGGTGAGAATTTTTAACGTCAGAATCTTCTTTTATTGCACATCGTTTCAATGGATTTTTTGGTGCAGATACATAAGTGAAGAAGACTCTTTGTTCATCATATAATCTTCAAGGTCCAGGCCCAGTAATAGGCAGGATCTGGGCACATGCAAAACCTTCCTAAAAATCTTATGTTTTGATTTCACTGGGTTTGGGGTAGGAAAATTACGTTAGACAAACTCTCTCTGGAAGTGTAGTTCTGTTGCAGCCTGTATGTTTTCATAAGCAATGTTTTAAAAGCCATTATTCTTCCTCTACTTTCTCCCCCCTCACACTTCTCCTTGCTGCTTCAGAATTTGAAGAAATTGTTTTCAAGCAATCCCTAAGCATCTTTCTTTAAATTTTTTTGACAGAGGTTTTATTTCAGTCAAGATTTTTGATTTTTTTTTTCAGATTTTGTTTCCTTGTTCTGTAGTTTGCAGTTCAGAAATGTGCCCTGAAATATATTAGCTTCATTTAGCTTAATGAAGGTAAGAACTCAATATTTAGATTCATAAGGCACTTGAAGTGGCAATTTAGTGCCAGTAATAGGAAGCAGTTTTGTTGAGGGTGGTTTTCTACTGAAATTAGTACTGTAAAGTATTGATACATTGATATCCATTTCATGGTGATGGATGTGGTATACAGATGCAGAATTTTTAATTTGTTAATCTGTATTTCAACTGTCCATAAGTAAGTGGTGTTCATGTGCTAAATGACTAGTGAACATAAAGACTTTTACTTGCCTTTTCCTGTGAAAATCTTGGGAAATGAAAATGCAGAGACTAGTGTCAGGGATTATATTAGCATCTTTTTTGCAGTCTAGGCTTTTAACTTGATCAAAGCATGTAAATTTGTAATTTTTTTTTTTGCACTGGTAGACAATTGTGCTGGTATTCAACACACGCATGCGTTTACATACAGCATAAAATATGTTTTGGCCTCTTCACAGCTTTTCTTGGGCTAGGTTGCACTGCAAAGTTTAGTTTGCATCAACATTCAACTGCAGTATTAATCAGAAGAGGTGCAATAGGATAAGAGGTGTGAAGTGACTGTAATGTCTGTTGTTGTGATGATAAATACCGTGGCAGAAGTATACAGAGTGTCAAAAAGCAAACAAGGAGTGAGTGTGCAAAGATTACCGTCTCTAAAATGCTTTCTTAAGCTGTGAGAACACTCCAGATAGAAATAATAAAGTCCGTTTAAATAGGGGGGAAAAATAATTTTGAGAATTAAGTTGATGAAAACTTTCCTAAAATCAATTTCATAAAATACCCAAGCTATCTAAACGTACTTGTGTGTAGTATGGGCTTTAAAATATGCCAGGGTTTGTCCTTTCCTGCAAGACTTCTCTCCTTTTTTTGACTGTAAGAGCAGGCTGTAATAAAAATGTATGTAATGCTTTATCAGCTATTTAAGGAAGAGCGTGCTGTAGTTGTAAAGAAACGGGAGGAGTTGGTCTCATCGTGACCTCTCTTCGTCTGTCTTGTCTTGGCGACGAGAGGGGCTTCTCCTCGGTACTGCGCGGGCTCCGCACTTGAGCTGAGCTAGCTTTTGAACTTTTCCATGTAGTGTGTCTTAAGAGACGGTAAAGTTGAAGTGAGCGTCACTAGGTGGCACTGAAACATCGCTGTATGCCAAGTACCGTCTTGAGCTCTTCATCTGCGCTGCTAGAGCTGCCTGGATTTGTAAGTGTCAGGGAAATTGTTTTATTGTTAAAGGGCATAGTGTAATATATTCATCTCCATCCAAGGCAGCCATTTAATGCCCTGAAACATGCCCTCTCACAGCTCTGGCCTGTTGACTATGCTTAGTTGGTGTAATAATTAGCAGGATTTCTCACTAACAGTGGTACTTACTAACACCTCACATTTTCCTCTGTGTTTTTGTACGTGATGGATTGTGCATTCTATGAATAAAGTTAAGCGGGTCACAGCCTAAGCCCTGTACAACACTGCTATTTTCTCCACAATAGTTTTGAATAGATATATATTAACTCCTTTTTAATCCCTGTGGTGTGTAATGCAAACAAATTTGAGTCTTTTTGTGATAGACTATTGAAAACTTGTAAGCAGGGAGCAGTTAACTTGTCAACTTAAAGAACAAAAACAATGGAACGAGGAGCTATAGAAATTAGAGTATGCTGTCTTTTAACAACATGCTTTAGAAGCCTGTCGTAGTGCTTTATGAAGTTTGGTACCGATGGCTGTACTTTGTTCTAGAGGAACAATTCTGATATGCATGGTAAAGGTGGGCTTCCTGCTGTCATGACGTTCAAACAGTTACTCTGCTTGGTATGAAAAGAGAGGTGGGAAGCCCGAGTTAAACATGGCTTGCTTTTTTTGCACTTTATTAGCTGGAAATGGGTGAATATGTTGAAAATTGTTCTGATGGAAATAAAAAGAAAAGGTCCTTGAATAAATCCTGTGGTAGGGATCCCTGACTTGTTTATTTCCAAATGCAGTGGCAAGGACGGATAGAGTAAGGGTTCTCAAAAATATTAGGTAAAGGTTGTCTTTTTAGTTAAACTCCTAAGTAAAAGTCTAATTAAATCCCTTTATAATAAATTAATGGAAATAACAGTAATTTGAGGCATTTGTCATATGGAAGCTCAGCTCTGTGTGGAGATCGTCAAACCTTTGTCACTTCTAGCTTAGATGGGAATTGCAGTATACACAGTGTTAAATGTTGGTCATAAGCTCTTGCAGTTGTCTGATACTATTTAATTCTAAAATCTTCTCTTCCAATATTTATTTTTCTTTCTTACATTGTTCATCCTTTTTTCACCTAGCCCTTCTTGAATTCTAGTTACTGCTGAGGCAATTCCGTTGTAGAAGGGGAAGTACTACAGCATGTTATGGCAGCAAGTAAGAACAAAGGTGGCTCTGGCAGCGTTCTCTTAATGTCAGTTCCTTGCCCTCAGCCTCCCTTATTAATGCATCTGAGCAGCTGTCACTCAGATGGTTTTAACACAGACATGCATACTATGTGTCAAAAAGGGTGGCCTAGACTTTTGAATTTCAGGTTGAGAGTACCCCAAAATATAGAACCACTGTATCAAATTATAAAATGGTTGACTTCAGTCCTTGTAGACATTTGGAAGGAAACCGAATTTATTTATTCTTGATTTGACATAAGCTTGAAGGATGCAAGGGAGTTTAGAATTTTAAGGTGTCTGCAGTTTTTTCATTTGGACAGAGGCTTGCCTGTGTGCCTTTAATTTTATGATAGTTCAGAACAATCTGTCTTTTTCAAGTTGTACTTCCATATGAGCATTTTTTTGTGTGTGTCCATATCTTTTTCATAAAGGGTTTTTTACCTTTCCTCACCATCCCTGTTCCTTCCCTTGTACTAATTTACTTGTGGGTTTTTTGATGCTGTTCTTATGTAACACATACAAATATTTACTTACAAATACAGTGAGAAGCTCCGGTGCTTTTTCTTTATTGGTTCATTTCATGGATTCACTTTCGAATGTTACCACGCAGTTGCTTAAACATGTCTGTCTCTTCCTCTGTGCGTGGTACAGCTTTAGTACCTGTTACGGATCGGTCTGGCTGCCTCTCTTCTTCCTTGTTTTAGAGAGCAAATCCAAACCATTCTAGAATGAGTTACTGGCTTTGTAGGAATTGTTTGTTTATGAGCTTTGGCAGTGGGAATATGCAGTCATCTAAGTCTAGGACTCTTCTTCAGCAGAAGGGAGCAAATAGGACAAAGGAGAGTTGTGAAATCTGGAATGGTCCTCTCTCTGCCAGCCCCTCTCTTTTTCACCTTCAGAAATCCATCCTGTATTTGAGAACAGCATGGAGAAGGGAAGAGCACTACTGTGCTACTTCCCATTCACAAAGTACAGACAGTGATGGCAGCAGGACTATCTAGAGTCTCAGACCAGTTAGGAATAGAGGTGTATGGGGAGAAAAGACAGACAAAAATTTCCCGGACAAATGTACGCAGAAATCTTAAGAAATAATTTTTGCACATATCCATTTTAGTTGAGTAGTGCTGCTCTGCAAAATTACACCTGATCATTGCAAGTGAGGGAAAAAGTTAACAAGAAATAAGGTCTATATATGCAAGTAATAAAAATGAAAACTGGAAATTCAGTATTAGCTTTTGCAAGTTAGGATTGCTTTATTAGAACAGCATTGTTTGAAAAAGTAACAGTTCTTAAGTTTGCTCAACACATGTATTCTTAAGCAAAATGTTGATTTGCTTTATGAAATTTGCCTTGGTTTCACACAAAGCAAATGGCTTAACAGATCTACTTCTTTGGTAGCAGATCACTCTTCTCTTGTATTTTACCTCTTAATATACCCAAAGCTTATTCTTTAAATCACATGAAGTCAGTTTAAGAATAAAATATGAGTGAAAGAAAATTGAATAGTCCTTCCTTTAGTTGTAGTTCTTTATGATAGTACTGTAAATGATGCAAGTACTATGACCTACAGATCCTGACAAACTCTCGTTTAAGTTTGTGTAAGTTGTGATGCAGCAGAGAATTTCTGACAGCAGCTTTAGGTCTTCAGTAAAATATATTCTTACAGAAGATGACCAGGGTCTCGTGATTCACTGACCACTGGTGACTGGTAAAGTGATGAATCAAAACCAAACTGAGGAATAAGATGTATCAAACTTTGTCAGTGTGGTTCTACTGCCTCCAGTTTATTTGGTTAGGCTGTACGTGCAGAACTTCTTAAAGGAAACGTGGGTGATTCATTGCAGTCTGCTGGTCTAAACAGTTTGGGAACCACTGAACTAAAATGTATTGCTTAGAAAAACATCCAAACTGGATACAAAAAAGAATTCCCATGAGGGAGAATTAATCTCAGACAGTGGTGATCTGCTCTAATAGTTAGTTATCCTTTCTTTTAAATTGTGCTCCCTGTTTCTGGTCTGAACTTGCCTAACTTTCTTTCAGACCCTGAACTTTGCTAATTGTTGTCTGCCAACTTAAATGTTAGCTTTCTGTTCCTCATGCAGCTTATTCTACAAGCTGTGAACAAAACAAAACCTTCAAACTAAACAAAATTAACAAAGTTTGAGTTATTCACTACCTTTGCATTGTTGACTATGAAGTTTTTTCTTTAAATGTTTGTTACAAGGCAGAACCCTCTTCTTCCGGCAAACTCCATATAGTAATATCCTGCTTGAACTTCTATGCCAAAAATCAATGGTGTTTCATTAGTAGTTGTCTTATTATGAAGTTGAGGCAACAACTGCAGTTTATAGGTTTTCTAAGTGAGTGTTATCATCGCTTGACCAATGATGTAGTTTATGCAAAATCAGGAAATTATTATGTTATGAATACAAAGCAATGTCTGTGCATTTATTACACGGGTTACTCTTGTAAATGTATAAAACGTTAACAAATTGCACTTTTTGCCACTGAATACTCTTGTACAAATATTGATATGTATGTTAAATTTATCTACATAATGTAATCTGTATTTTTTATGTCCTTCAAAATCGCTTGTAAAAAATAATACAACTTTATTAACATCGTACTTCTGTACAATGTTCAAAAGCTTCAAGAATAACATTGCATTGGTTGTGCTGTTTTGGAAATCCCTGGACAATTTCTATGACTCTGACTTTGTTGTAACCAGGATAACAAATCAGTGATGGTTGCCTTTAAATTGTTTTGAGAAGAGGAGGGAGAATTGCACAAAGCTTCTGCTCAAAGGCTCCTGTAGTATGAGAAATGTTTGAAGGAAAATCCATGTTTATCATGTCCTTGAAAAGGACAAATCACAAAGACTGAAGAGCAGAGGCAGGAAGCAGGGTGCTGCTTCTGCAGCTGAACCCCAGGGGACCTAGCATACCCCTTCCTTCTCTGTATTCTGTCTGCAGCGATTTTCTTAATTGTGGCATGTATTCTCAAGAATTAACTTGTAAATACCTTGTTCAAAATACATCGTCTCTGTATCTGGTGAAATGTGCTAACACAAAAGATAAATGTTCCTGGAATACGTTTCCTTTTATCTTTAAGGCTTTCAACCATTTTCCTGTCCTTTCATTCCGGAGTGAAGGATACAGTTAAATAATCAAATGTGATGTCTTGAAAGGCTGTAAAGGTCTTCAGATTTCACCAAGCTTGTAAGTGCTTTTATACTTTCATAGTGCTTATTGTGCTAATAAAATCTCTGGGAAATAATTTAGTTCTGTAAAATACCAGGAATCAACAATTTTGTGATGGCCTACAAAGATGTTCAAATACTATGTAATGGGCATGACAGTTACTGTATGTGAAATTTAATGCTCTAGCTCCTTATTGATCTTCCTTGTAGCCAATTGCATGGCACAAGCATTTGCACTTAGCACCTGCTCGTTCTATGTTAGCACTGTCTTCAGCAGTGTTACCAAGGGGACTTTGGAAACCACACTTGATGCTAAACCTAAGTATTTAAGGAAGTATCTATATTTTTTCAAGTACCCATTGTATTTTCATTTTACTTTGGACTGCTGTTTCTTCTGGGTGATGTTTTAACACTTAAAATTGTCCCCCTGCCCCCTCTACCCCTTTTTAAATATCCTTATTACACGTTGGATACTGCTACCATTACCTATCAAAATATGTATAGGCCAGAAATCCTGCAAGGCTCATTTATATTCTGGAAATGATAAGCTGCAAGAAAATTAGTTGCATCTTTGATCTTGCTGGTGGTTCTGAAAAACTGTATTAGTGTGACCTGCTGGTGCGTGTGTTTGGAAGTTCTTTGTCTATGTCTGCAAAAGTTATAAGCCTGTCATAGAGGTTCTGAATCTGCATCTCAAGCTGTGCCAGCCCTTGGTTTCCGTTCTGGAGGTCCTTGCTTCGTCTCTGGTTGTTGGTCAGTGTGCTTGCTCTTACTTTGCTAAGCTAATTAGATATTACACACCAGTGAAGGCTGTACCATTCCACATTGCAGATATGCAGTGCTTCCCAAAATGTTATCGTGGTTTTTAATGCTTCTTTGTGTTCCATTGGGCTATTCAAGGAGAAAAGGCACCATGTCAGTATATTTCCCGTTAATGAGCATATTGTGCAGCTCCTAATGCTCTATAGCTCTAGTGCCCTGCATTCTGGTAATAGATTTCAGGAGAGAAGTTACGCGAGATCACTAAGTTCTTAGTGACATTAGAACATGAGAGGGCTGCAGACAGCAATGCCAAATGTATCCTTGTTTCAACGTTAACGCTTGTTATAATCTATGGTGTTATTTTATCTGTTTTTAATCTTTATCAAATAATTTCTCTCTTAAAGGATTGGTGCTTAGTGTTTCACAACTGGTCAAACCCACTTGGTTTCTTGAGACTGAGCATATTAGGGGTATTTTTTGCTACATCATGCAGAACCAATTATTGGTGGCAGTCACTAAGGTTTTTGCTGATTCTTTGGAGGTGAATGTGTGCTCTTGTGTCAGTATGTGTAAGAAGAAAAGCGAAGAACTGGTTATCTGACTGAAACTTGATCATTATTTTTGAACAAATTTGAATGTTCTTCTCATCTGATACAGCTGATCCATTTACCAACTGGTACCAGCTCAAAGAGGATGCATAGATGATAGAGGGTACAAGAAATAGATGATGATTTCAAGATGCTTGCAGTGATGGTAGAAGTTTATTAACAGGTATACTGAGGAGGCTTAGGGGCATTTGGTTAGCAAAGAGTGGCTATGTTTTGAATGATTTATCACTTCAAATTTTTGTTATGATTACTTAAAGTGCTAGTCCATGTGTGACAAATGTACACTCAGCTGGGTAAGAAAATAGCCAGTTCTGTTCCATTAACAGCTACTGGCCAAAGGAACAATGTTCCTGTAGGTTAAAACAACAATTAAGGGGCCCTTAACACGTCAAGGTGGGGAGAGAGGGGATACCGGTGGCAAAGGCGTTTTTCACACATTGCTAAGCTGCTTCAATGCATATATTAACTCTTAGTTCAGTTACATCAGTCAAGTATGTTGTGCATATGCATGACTGGTCTGCGTGTGTGTGAACCAAAATCTGGGGCTGGAGATCTATGAGAAAGGGTGGGAGAGGTTGAACTTAGTAAGCAAAGCCAAACAGGACCTTTGCAGGAAAGAATGTCTAACGTCTTTTAGACAGCTGCTCATTTACAAATACTGGTGTTAGACCTGAGGTCTGTGTGTTACAGTAGATTGTTCATTATTTTTCCTGACCAGGTCACTTGAACTGCATCCTACTACTTCCGTAACTGGGCTGGTTTGTTCAGTGGGAGAGCAAGATGCACAGTAGTTATATTAAATAACCAGCATACTTAATTGCAGTATAGCTAGGAAATGGATTTATGGGCTATTAATTATTTAGAGAGTTGTGGATGATTTTAGTAAGAGTTTATACGTAATAATAATAATAATGCGAGCTTTTGTCCTTAATATGAAAATGTTTTTGGCATATAGTATTATGGGGGGGAGCTGTAGTATGCAAAATGCAGTACAGTATGGTCATGTGTAAGCCACTATTTTTGGTGGGCTGGATTATAGAAAGAATATAGCACAGACAAGGTTTTTGGTAAGACTTGAGTCTAGTGAAGGGTGACATGAAATATAACTTTTTCATGTGAGTAAATGGTACTGTAAAATTGGCCAATCCATTAAGATCTTTTAATCAGTGGAGTTTACAGAAATAATTTGAAGAAAAAAAATTTCTGAAATCTAATATATGTGATAATGGAGAAATAAAAGCTGTAATAGTGCATTTAGAATGTATTTTTTACTACTCTAGGTTAATTTCTGACATAACTGGTTTAGTGAGCCACTTGAATGATCTTGGTTGCTGTGAAGTTTTAATAGCTAACACTTGGGAAGCCTTGTAGTTTAAACAAATGTCAACTTCAAAATCACATTCCTGCCTTAAGTAACTATCCTAAATTTGGTGGGGTTTTTTAATTACTATTGTTTTTTTTTTTTTAAAACCTGTGAAAGAATGTTAGGAGGTAAGGTTGTGGAAGCTCCTGTAAAGTGGTGGCTTTTTGCAAGATAGGGTCTCACTATTGTGTCACGAAATTTTTACTATGTAAAACTTTTAATCTTCCTCCTTTATAAAAGCCATTGAGCTCTCGCTTCAGAACACTAGCCCTTTTCTTCGTGCATGACTTGAAAGAAATACACGTTTTTTATAATTGATTGAAAAAGGGAAGAATGAAAGAGAAACACAGGCCCTAATGTACAGTCTTGTGTGGGGAAGGAGCTAACAGAAAGGAGGGATTTTTGGAAACCAAAGATTTGCATCTGATCTTGTGATTCAGATCTTTCTTTCAGGACAATATATGTTATTGGAGTGCCTTGCTAAACCTGATAATGTTTTGGAAAATAAGACTATTGGGAAAAATAATACCGAAGATGGAGGTGATACTTCGAATGTTTTTCATTTTTTTCCCTTTTTTTAGGAGCTGCCCCAGAAATTTCTGCAAACACGTTGGATTGCATTGAAGACAAAAATACTTAAGTGTCTGTGTGTTACTAATTCACGTCTCAAGTCGGTATTCTCAAAAGTGTAAAAACTGCAGCAGGCAGCTAGCAAAACTTTCTAGGATGAAAAAAATTGGCCAGTGTTTTAAGAACTTCTAATGAAAGGCATTAAGGCAGAAGGACTTTTGTGGGTTGTGAGTGGAGATGATGTTTCAAAGCTACTAAGCCTTCCTTTTGCACTCTCACCTCTAGCAGTATATTGTTCCCTCCTTTAGCCTCAGTAAGGTTATTTGTCACATCTAGACATGAGATAGGTAAAATTCAGCCTAGGTAAAATGTTCTGCTTTCTTTTACCTCTCTCTGCTGTAATAGTGCTGGGGGTGGAGGGGAGTGAAAATTAGGAGCATTTTCAATCTTTGCTTTATTAAAAAAAAAACCCAAAAAATCATTGACCTGATGAAACTAAGGCAACATTAGGTAGGACTTCAGGTCACTGTAACATGAGTAAGGTAGTGAATCAGAAAATTTATTTATTTTGCAAGGGAGAAGTGTATATGAGTACAGAGAATTTTTTTGCTATTTGTGCTGTTTTCTCTGCATTAGCTAAGCACCAACTTGCCTGAAAGGTAGATCGAAGAGTCCAGCTAGTTCTCAGCCATCTGCAGAGTATTGAAAATGTTTGTTCCATATTGTGATGTGTATATGAAATATTTGTAAATAATAAATATCTAAGATTTGTTAAAAGAAAACAGGGAGTTAAATGCAAAGGTTTTGTTTGAGTTGTCATCTTTGTTGTATCTCTTCCATAGCATGATTCCTTTTACTTCGTTCTCCATAATGCTCATTATAAGGTGAAAATAATTAATGGCTGAAAAAAAGGTTGATTGTGTCCCCCCTAGAGGTTGGGAATGTGCCTGTTAGAAGTTTCAGAGTACTATCTTTTCTGAAAAAATCTTTTTTAGAGAATAACAAGATGGGCTTTTCCAGAATAGTGAGTAACAGTCGTGCTTTCTACCAGTCTACTGGTTTGAATAAAGTATATGTGTTTAACTGCTTATTAGAGCGATTTCTTGTTGTATAAGTAAAAACTAATACCCTTAAATGTTTCAGAGGCACTGTTGTATCCATCCATGTCCTGGACTTGTGTGACTTTTTACACCCATGTGGGGTGCTGCTCCAGGTCCGGAGAGGTTACTTGGTGAAGTGAAGCTGACATTTTCCCTGAATTCGGGAGAAATGCAGGGCAAGCATGCAGGGTTGTCTTTTGAGAGGTGAATACTATTTGCATTCACTGAAGTCTCCATGTGTGAAAAAATTCTTCAGTACATTTTGTGCTCAGTACTGGAGGAAAAACCCCAAACTTCTGATTCTTAATGTTTTCATTGTTTTTACGTGTTAGAAATCGTTGTGACATTGCAGTCTTAAATTCATTGTCAAACTAATTTCAATAGTATTTCAATGCTTTTTCAATAAAACTAGTTTTTATAATACATTGTTTCAGCCAAGACAATGATCTGTAAATTGGGAAATGACTATTGTCTTCTGACTTGTTTGATGATTAACCTAAGTGGGAATTCTGTGTTTGAAACACTAAGGCCTTCACAAGCCTTTATAGCCTAGATATTGAACTTTTGTCTTACAATTAAGAAAGAAATTAAACCTTTTGAGATTAGTATTGACACCCTGCAGGGAAATATGTCAGCTAAAAAAATTTTTGGTCATGTTTCTTGGCCAGAAAATGTCATTAAGTCCTATCTTCCCCTTATACCACTTAATTTGAAAATAACAAACCATGGGTGTGTAACATAACTGCATTTTGACCAGTGATTTTGATATGTATTAGCTATGTTTCTATTACTTCTCCTGCTCTGTAACATACAACGCATTACTTCTGTTGCCATGAAGAAACTTAGAATGAAAAAAAATGGTATGTATAGTGATGGAGAGATTCCAATTATTCCTGTTCCACTTGCTGAATTTTGCAACCAATCATCTCTTTAATAAACCTGTTTATTACTAATAAATGAGCAGAGATTAATACCTGCATGAAGTTCATCACACACTCTGAAATTGGGCATTAGTGCTTCTGATATTCATTCCAGTTATCACTCAGACATAATAGATCCATTAACACACCGGCCTACAAAATAAGGTATTTGCAGACATTTCCTCCTTTCTGAAGTCCAAAGTACTTACAAGGTTTCTTGAGCAGTGCAGAGTGCGTGATAACATTATGGGGATGGTGTGCATAAGATTGTCTTTTGTGTATTGGCATCGCTAATGTATGTATACAAATACTACTGGTTTTTAAAGTGTAAGAAAGTACTGGTCCATGGATAAGCTGTTACACTGTTAATAATTTTTAAAATGTTCAAATCAGATTTAGAGAAATACTTTTTAAGGTGCCTGATACCTTCAATTAAAGGCAATTTGAAAAAAAATTTTAGGGGTTTATTTGTTGGAAGAGCCTAGAAGCAGTGCTTATGTAACAGTGCTTTCACTTACACATCAGCCAGCTGGTATAGCCAGATCTTCNTATGCCCAGCATCTTTTTATTGTCTCCATCTTTGTAAATCCACACTCTTACGGAGCTGACGTGAAAAGAGAAGATGGAGCCAAGGTTGCCTAAGTGGCATCTCATTTTCTCAGTATGGGTAACCCATAAATGTAGAAGATGATTGGAACAAGCTAAGCAGTGAAAGCAGACCCGTCCAAGCTTTAACAGTTTAGATGCATTCCTTTTGCATCGGAGGTATTTGTGAGTAGCTTGATGTTTTTGACATCTGCGTGACAGCTTCTTGCATAAGAGATGAGCGGCGTGTTATACCACCCAGCTGTGTGTATTAGTCTGTACATCAAGCTGAGGAGCGGCACTTAGCCAGATCTGACAATCAGATGTGAACTAGTACTACCTATACACAAGAGTGCATTTTAATGTTGTGTGCTTTTTGCCAAGAGGCTACTACTTGACAGAGAAATTGTCAGAATCTCTCTTCTTCCCACCTCTGTTTTTCCCACGGATGTGAGTCCCTGTTGAAATATATTATTTTTTCTCTGCAGTTTAGTATGGTTTATCTTAAAGATAACAAAGCCAATCTCAGGCTTTCCGTGATTTCATGTAATAAAATTGCAGCAAGCTTTTTGTAATAGAAAAGTGTTGTTGTCTAGAATATGCAGCAAATTAACATGTCATTTTATGCCATCTTAATCTGAAGTTACGTTTTGCTGGATTTCACCATTGACTTTGTGTCAACATACCACCGGCTTGTCCCCAGAGAGAACTAGAGACCTAGAGAAATTACATTGCTAGTTTGTAAATGTCAGTGCTGCTCTTTTCAGTCCAGTTAAGAGTCAGTGAGCAGCAGAGTGTGAGTGTGGAGATGCGTAATGGAGAACTACCGAATCTTATTTTAGTTTGACTGACCTGTTAGCGATAAACCTTAAAATCTCCTACACTTCCTTGTGATTTTAAGCCTCAGTCATCCTCCTTGATGCTTAAATTTGAATAATAAATGAAATTTACTGAGTAAAATACACAGTAACGCTCTTCATAGTTCAGCTTTTCTTGTTTGCTATAAGCCAGGAGTTACTGCATGTAATTTCTTTCTTCCTTTTTTTAAGATAGGATTGCCATAATAGGGAAGTTCTGTTTTGACCTGTAAATGCAACCCCAAAAGATTGTGAGAAGGGGAGTTTACAAGGAAAAAAACAAGTTGTTTGTTTTTGGCTTTTTTTTTTTAAAGAATGACTTCTCTTATCTATGGAGTAATAAATGTGCGGTGACATCTAGGTTATGAAATGCCTAGTTGTGGTTTTATGAAAGTGTTGGTGATGCCCTTTTTAAACTTAATCTGTGTTTTCCTTTGTATTAGACCCTTATCGTGCTTTTAAAACCTGTGTTCTGTTTCCATCTGGTCTTGCTCTTACAACATAAAAGTATAGCGTGAGCTGCAACTTCAATTATTTCTTTCGATAGTGTTTATGTAATTGAAAAATTGCAATAAAAATGAGAATTTGAATCCTGTTGTCTGAAATATTCAAGCATTGTAGCAGATGTAGTTTTATGGTCTTTGAGTTGCCTTTTTTTGTTAGTAAATGTTTGTTAATGATCAAAGTTTATAAAGAAACTACCCTTGCAAGCTAGAAGAAAGAAGAAATAAAGGAAACTATTAATTTTCTAGGCCAGTGTTTCCACTGTAACAATTCTTACAGTGCTGTTAATCTGTGCTTCTACCATGTTGAGGTAGTGTTGAGTTAGCCCGTGAGTAGATAAATGTGGATGGACTTATTACGGATCGGGATTATTTGATTCCAAAAATCTGATGACATGTTTCAAGCATCTGTTGCACTTTCCAAGTCTTTCCCTGCACAGTTAATTGTATAATGCATACAAAAATTCAATTTTTATTAATAAAAACCTGGAAAATGCAATTTGGGGAAAACCAGGCGTTTATTTTAGCAATTTCTTTGTGATTGTGTTGACTAAATGTTAGTGGTGATACTCCTAGTCTAAAATGTAAACAAAAAGGGAGTTAAGAGAAGAGGGTCACGGAGAAAACCTGCTCTTCACAGTCAGCTGTTTTTTAGCACACTCCCAACATCAAACCCGATTTGTGACTGTCTGCTGGAATGGCAGGTCTTGAGTATGGCATTTAAAATATTGTCAGGTTGTAGGGGCTTTGCTGTACAGTAAGTGATGTTTCCCACTTCCTTCATACACCAACGTCAGGAAATATTTTAGAGTATGCCCAGCATTGTGGCTCGTTGTTTTAATAAAGTATATTATTGAGCCATTTAATGGAATTTGAGCTTTGTACCCATTAGGTCCACAAACTGAAGTAGAAAATAAAATGAGAAAGAAATAAGGAATTAGTTTCAAGGTACAAGGTAGGCATAGTTCTGAAGAGCATTAGACCAAGATGGATTTTCATCAGTGTAATAAGGACTGATTATCTAAAAAAATAATTTAGGCGGAAAAATACTCACGTGTTCTGAAACTAGCGAACCTGAATTACTGCTATGTAAGTGGAAAAGCTCCGCTGTTTTTTGCGTCCAGTTTTCCTTATTTAATTTTCCAGAATTGAAGGTAGTAAAAGAAATAATTGCACATGTTTTTGTCTTTTTAATACGACTGGTTTTATACTTGGCTGCTTACATCTTGGTTTTTAGTCTAATTTTCTGTTTCAATTTTACCCCTCCAAAACAGAAAAAAAAGCTTCTCCAAGAACTTGGAGAGAATAGACTTCCGTATATGACGCCAGCCGATCCTGATTTTCATCAGTTGGTAATGTATTACTTTTAACTATACTTGTTTTAAACTAAAATGGCTGTTTGCACTGAGCAACAAATAAATCTTTCTTCAAAGAGACACTATGAAAACTGATGTGGAAAAGGTATCCTGATGGCCAATAAAGATAATGTACTTCCTGGTGGTCCAAAATAAGACCTCTAGAATCAGGATATTCAAGAATTAAAACTTCATAAGCTTCATTTATTTTTAGGATTTTGCCCTGAGTATCAGAATCCTGAGTACCAAATAACACATGTAACAATGAATCACAGCTTGTTTTATGCTTTGTTAAAATAAAGTACGTAGCATCATTCTTTTAAGGTTTTGTTTTGGGTTTTTTTGTTTTTTTTTTGTTTTGTTTTTTTTTTTCTGAGTTGTGGAAACAACTCTTCTTTGCAGCTCAGGTTTGGCAAAATAGGGAAAATATTAATGCAGAAGTTTGATTTTTTTTTTCTTTATTCTACGTTCAAACAATAAGCAACCGTTAAGACTTTGCTTACAAAACGAACTGTGGAAATTTAACTGCCTTAAATGAAACCAAATAAAAGTAAAACCAGGTCCGGTAGGGAGATGAGTAATAAACCAAATGAGTGAATGGAAGAGTATCATGAAATTAATAGAATATTCTGCATCTATTGTGGATCTTTCGAGGTCAGTTACAATACATGTGGCAAGAATTGTAGGTTCAATCAAATCAAGTCGGAACATGGCAAGATGAAAAGCACAAAGAATCTCATAGTTTGAACAGCCACAGCAAGCATGTTTACGTTACAGACCTGTCACCTTTCTTGTATTGACATGTGGCTCGAAGATGTATATGGTAGCATAAAAATAGGTCTGACTCTTTCCTTGCAAGGATGAATTTCTCTTTTGCAGGGTTTCAAGGCCAAGAAAAGCCTAGCACACATCACACTATAAAATAGGAAAGATGCATTTGTGGGTCAGGTACTGGACTGCGAGTCAGAAGAATGAAGTCAAACTCCAGTTTTGCTATGGGATTATAATTGCGATACTGAGCAATCTGTATACTTACCTCACCTTTCTTATTGATTTGGGTTGCAGGATGCTTGGGGAAAGCATGGTTTTCTTGGTGTTCTTACAGTGCTAAGCACGTGGAAGTAAGCCGTTAGTTGGGATCTTTCACAGCTTTAAAGATAATAATACGAAATCATGTAACTTGCTGTCACAAACACATAACTGTAAAAGCACTTCTGTGCGTAAGGGCAAGGAAAAGTGCAGAGGGGCTTAACAGAATGATTTTTTTTTTCTTTTACAAAAAACTCCCGCATTATTTTCAGTCTTAGTCTGACACTCAGGAAGAAGCTTTTCCCCCTTTTCAGACTCAAGTAGATTCCTCTCTTCTCCTTTCTAGTCCGGTTACACCCTGTCCTGTTTGTTCTCTTCTTTTATATCTGTTGCTGCCAAGAGCTTCTATGCCCAGCATCTTTTTATTGTCTCCATCTTTGTAAATCCACACTCTTACGGAGCTGACGTGAAAAGAGAAGATGGAGCCAAGGTTGCCTAAGTGGCATCTCATTTTCTCAGTATGGGTAACCCATAAATGTAGAAGATGATTGGAACAAGCTAAGCAGTGAAAGCAGACCCGTCCAAGCTTTAACAGTTTAGATGCATTCCTTTTGCATCATATAGAATTATACTTTTTGTGTAGTGTTTGTGTGCATGCTAGGTATTTCTAAGTGTATGTGATAATCATAAGCATCACAAGCACCTTTTGAATTCTTATGGTGGTTGTGAAATGTTACTTTAATCACAGCTGTAGGTATTACAAGTTTCATGATGCTTAAATGCACTGCAGATGGAGAAGAAAAGAAGGATGAGAGCCTGCAGACAACAAATAGGCAAAGTAAAATATCACATACAGTTTAGTTTTATCGTCTGTCTTTCCTGGAGAGACTTGCCTTACTCCTTTAAGGATCCGTCCCTTTTAAAGCAGTATTCTTTGAATGTGTTGGAGAAGTTAGGTAGGAAGCAAGTAAAAAACTGCAGTATCCTGTCAGGTATGGAAATGTACAGTCTGAACAAAACTAAAAAAATTGCATCATAAGCAAAACTGCAGTGACATCTCCTTTCAATGCGTCTTGCCTGATGAAGGATTTTAGAAACGGGCCCCAAACTATAGGCTGAAACAATGTAATGTTTAAAACCAGTTACGAACAAGAAAAAGTCTGTTAACAGGGCAATTCACAAATATCTGAAGTACAAACTATAATTTCATTATTTAAGTGGCAGTTTGCTTATCAAGGGTCCTTATTGTTGATTTCTAACTATTCTATCACTTGAGTCATCCTGTAGGGTGATTGATCCTGTGTGTAGAGTACCACCATGAGGAGTGAAGGCATGTGTCTGTTTTAAAATCATGTGTTTAACATTCATGTGAAGAATTGGGCAGCAAATGTGCTTTTTTTTGTCCTGTAGTTGCCAGTAATGTACCTACTTCTTTCAGATTGAATGGTGAATTGACCTTTAATACTTGCTGTCAGAGTTACAACACAGAGTACATGATTACTGCCCCTTCCCCATCCCCCAAAACAACGTGTCCAGTGTGAACCCAGCATTCACCCTGTGTTCTGATCCCTTAATGCTTTCCTTATGTAGGACATCGCACAACGACTAGTTGGAGGTTTAAAGAAGACCAAACTGTTTTCATGTGATGTGTCGGAAATGTGTTTCCACTTCCTGATTTCGTCTGAGATATCCCTGTGTTTTTTTTTTAAGGTAGAATCCGAAGTATACTGTGTAAAATTAAATGATAAAATGGTTCTTAAGCATGTAATCTTAAAACACAACCCAAAAGTAAAATGCATCTGACTTGGCTGGCAAACAAAATGTGGAAGACGTTACCTCTGCAGTTCAGAAGGGGAATACAGTGTTGTTACCTTTGTAAAATCGGTGTGCTTCCTTTCTAGTGTGCGTTTTCAGGCATTTAGTTGCTTTACAGCTTATTGGTATTTCCCCTCCTTCTGTTTGTAATCATTGTTTGTAATTTTTTGTGTGCGATTTATGTCAGGAATCCAGTATATTAATGGTTTAAAAATATGTAGTAATAATGACTTACAAAATACGCCATAATAGCATATGTAATTTGGTAATTGCTTAATCAGACCTGAGTATGTCCAATATACAGAATTATTGAAAGAAATACTGGGATACTAATATAGAACTACTAGTTAGCTTTCTTTTATACGTGTCATTTGCATAATGACACAAATCATGCAGTAATAGGCTTTATATGTCACAATATATGATGCTCTGTCGTTATTAAATACGATTGTGAAAGAATACTTGTGATTCCCATCAACCTACACCCGCACATCTGACTGTAGCCTATAGCTGTAAATCCCTAAAATTGGCAGTTACTGAGTTCAGTAGTTATTCTTTATAAGGTTTTTTTCCATTCTGCTGTTCAAAGGCTACAGATACAAAGCACTAATTGAAACAAAGGGGACAGTTCAGGACCTCTAAAGGAATGTTTCATGTTTTGGCAAGCTCAGGCAAATTGTGTTTATCAAGTTTATATTCAGTTCTTTTAATGAAAGCTGGGATCCAGTGTTCTGTGCTGGGGATTGTAGAGGGATCTTCAAACAGGTATCTGGGGCTGTTTTTAAGCTTTAATATTTAAAGTTAAACGTGCAAATACTGTTGTCAGTAATAATTATTATCTGTAGATACTGTTACGGGTTGTTTTTCCTCTCTCTAGGAAGCTAGTTTTTGGAAACTATAAGAATGTGTGAAGAAAGGGAGTTAGCCTCACCATAAAAATCCACAAGAAATGATGACAAGTTTCATAAGGTTTACTATGTGTAATCATTATTTTAAAAATAGACTTCCTTTTATGTTCCCCTTTTTAGTAGAAACAAATGATCCTATAAAGCCACCTCTTCAGTGTTGTAGGATAACAACGTGTTATGATGCAAAAGTCTAACTGTTTTCATGGAGTAGAAAATGTGCATACTGACATACTGCCTGGCTTGTGCTTTTTAGAGGCAGCTTTTCTGGATTTTAAGATTAATTTCCTGAAAGACATGTTCAAATCTGGCTTGGCCGTAGATAGTACTAGTAAAGTGGGTTTGAGTTGTACCAGAAGGAGCCCACAGGTGGATGGTAGGTCAGCGTGGTGCTTTTGTGCTGGTACCTTTTATTTGTTCTTTAAAAGCGCTTTGAACATTAGCTATTACCCTAGTAAAAGTTTTGATAGATTGGTTTTGTGCATCCCTGTGCTCTTGCCCCATTGCCTAATGCCTTCAGATTTCAGTTTACCCTAGGTTTTTTTTTTTCCCCCCCGTAACAACATCAGTAGCTACCTTTTCCCCAAACTAGTGACTAGCTTCTGGACGAAAGGAAATAGGTGTAGTGAGTCGTTTGGAGCTTCACACCTACTGGTTGATACCTGATAGGCTCACATTACAGCCTTTCCCTTACTAAGGGCGCTAGTTTGCATCTGTTCATTTTATTTATCTATTAATTTTAATGAAAGACATAGGAACTTAGTCTATTTAAGAACTTATTCTCTAGCCTTTGTCCAGTTTGTTAAACAGTCTCAGCAGCAGTTAGAGCAGATTTACAGGTAACCAATAAAAGGTGTGATTATGTGATACTCGCTTTCTTAGAAAAACAGATTAACAGAATAAAATTATCCAAGCCTTCCTGTAGTGGAAAGCAGTAATTTTGCATAGAAAGCAGGATATTGTCGATTAGCAGCATCATACCTTGCTGGGAGTTGTTGCCTCCACACACTGCTGGATTCTGAACTCCAGCTGTTACCAGAGCTGGTGTGGTCAGAAGAGGATAGGAGGAGTAAGGATATTGCAGCTGGGGAGATGGGGAGAAAAATAAGTTTGGCAACTCATCTAAAACGGGAACTTTTATATAAAATAGGAGAGCTGATTGGCATGCATTGAGGAATGTGAAAATAGAAAGGACCAGTATGTCAAGGAGTATTTTGAGGTTAGAGGTGTGGTGCAGCAGAACGTTGGCCTTTTTTGAAAATTTAGATTTTCAGTTTGTTATTTTTGCCCTAAAAATTGCTGTTTTATAAAACTATTTCAGTTTATCATGTAACCCTTTAGAATTTTATACATCAGAAAGAGACAGAATGGCCTTTGCAAACATAAGAAAAAAGACGAGTCGCCTTGTTAGTACTTGATATTCTATTGTTTGTATAGTTCAAGGTAACATTATCTACAGATTCATCAGGGGAGCTTATATGTTCTATTGATTTCTGCCAGAATCCTCAGATTTATTTATTTATTTAGAGATTTACCCTGGTGATACTTTCAAGTTACAGGCCGCTAGTACATATCCACGGTTTGTGCAATACACTGAAATGTGAAAATAAAGTAAAAAATACTGGCATCTGTTTCTTCACTGTATTCTAGACTCATGCTTGATAACTATTTTACTTAGCCTTGTCTGTTCTGGAATATATGAAATACTTTGGTTTCTGTAAAAGGCATAATTATTCTTCTGGTTTTGTTATTTGATTTTTTTTTTCTCCTTTAGTGGAAGACCAAATATTCCAAGCTGATTTTCAGAAAATCTGATACAGTACCTGAAGAGCTCCATCAAATGGTGCAAGAAGGCTTTCTGACCTTGCGAGAACACAATTGTTTCTTTCAAGATCTTGTAAGGATCAAAGGAAAAGATTTTCTTACCCCGGTGTCTCGTATATTAATTGGAAACCCAGGATGCACTTACAAGTACTTGAATACAAGATTATTCACAGTTCCTTGGCCTACTGAAGGTTATGATATAAAATATTGCAGTCCTCAAATACATGATGCTTGTAAAGCATTAATCAGACTTAATGACTACTTGCATGTTGAAGCGGTCAAAGCAATACAAGGACAAAATTTGTTTGAGACCGAAGAAATAAAAGATACTGCTGAAACAGATAGGGAGCAAAATTTTGCTACTTCTCATACGGAGAAAGGGTCTGTTTCAAAAGATCAAAGCAGTTGTGTACCAGAGGATGACTGCATAAGTCTAAAGAACAGAACATCTTATAACTTGACTTTATTAAATTATATGGATCCACTACAAATGCTGTACTTGAAACAAGAACCTTACTTTGGAATGGGGAACATGGCAGTGAGCTGGCACCATGACGAGAATCTGGTTGAAAGGTCAACGGTTGCTGTGTACAGTTACAGCTGTGAAGGTGAGTGATGTGAGGTACAAGTTGACTAGTGGTATAAATATCTTAGATCCCTGAAGCTCTTTTATGTTTCCCTGTGTATATGTACATAAGCACACCTGCGTGCTAGACTAGAGTTGTCTGGAGTGCTTTTGAATACGTTGTGATACTTTTTGCATTTAAGCCCTATCTTTATTTCTGCTAAAACTTGTCCAAAATATGCCTGTGTTTACTACAGCTGGCTTATCAGTTGTTCTGTAAGTAGATTTAAAAATCGATATGATTAACTTCCTGACTAAGAGCCAGGAAATCAAAATCTGTCAAATACCTATTTCATGTTAATGCATGTGTGTATTTTCTGTCCTGTAAAATGTTTCATCGTAGTTGAGGTCACAGTCTTTATTGTGTTATTTATCATATACAGGCTTGCTTCTGTTTTATGCTGATTTTACTACTCTTCTTTCTTTGGAAAGATCATTTTAGGTTGATTTTTCTATAAAAAGATGACTGTATTTGCTTGGAAGCATATACATTTTGTCTAGGCATGCTGTAGCGCTAATGCATATTTTGCAGAGGACTTGCCGATGTTTTTGTAGTTGGGAAGGGTGCAAGTTTTCTATTAAAAGACCTGTTGTCTGACAGGCTTTGCAGCCTCTTAGTTATTTAAAAAACGTTTAAATGCAGTATTGGGGGGGAAAAAAAGAATAGTTGAAGAGTCAGTAAATACTTCATTTTTAGTCTAAAGTACCTTTCCCATTTTTATCTTTATTTAAGAACAGCCATGAGGATTTTTGTTTAGTTTTTTCCTAACAATTTTTGAACAAAGCCTTAGGTTTTTTTTTAATTGCTTCCAGTACTGCAAACATGAGATTAGAATTTGGTCACTTGATTTGAATTTGCAAATGCTTTGGTATGTTTCATAATTCACAAGTGATTTTTAGTGCTTCCCAAAATCCTTTGATGTTTGCTTCAAAACATGGGAAGAGTACATGTTGACTTCGGTAGGTTTTGGCTAAAGATCATGATGTAAAAATGATAGCTTATACTTTCATGTGCATTCTCTTGTTAGTTTTGTTATTAGTCTTGAAACTATGGGTCACTTTGTTACTTGATGTTCAGCTGAAATCAGAGTAATTACATTTTCCTGGAAATAAAATGTCAGCTGGCTTAGCAAACTGAATCGAAGCGATTCCCTGACCAGCAGAAGTGTAATTTTGTTAATGAAATTTTTCCTGTCCTATTTGCCAGAGACATTGATATTTTTTTCAGTAGTACTACAGATAAATATTTTTCTGTAATATTGTAAGTTAAAGAAAAACAAACACGAACTTGAAGTGATAACAGTGTGTGTGAAAATTTATTGTAATACTCTCAAAAAAACTTTTTACTTTAACATAAAACTTGATTGTAGAGGGGAAAAAATGAGTCCTGTTAAGTTCAGATTCAATTCAGTTAACAAAAAAGAAAGCTGCTGTTTATTCATAACTTGTCACCTGATTTTGTTTCCTCAAGTTC
>VZSC01006098.1:257162-293921 GCA_013398225.1 Steatornis caripensis | reverse complement strand
CCTCAAGTTCGGCAAGTTAGGTAAAAATTATGCAGTTTTAAAACCACTGCAGATTCTATGCAAGATTTGATTGAAGAGGGTAGAAAGAAATATTTTATATATGTAGAC
The DNA here is from genome assembly GCA_013398225.1 of Steatornis caripensis. Classification (NCBI taxonomy): domain Eukaryota; kingdom Metazoa; phylum Chordata; class Aves; order Caprimulgiformes; family Steatornithidae; genus Steatornis; species Steatornis caripensis. The sequence goes on along the minus strand of VZSC01006098.1, from coordinate 293,813 downwards.
CCCAAAAAAATATTTTACTGTCTATATGTAACGAATGTTTTTGCCACATACAAGATCTTTTCATAAATACATTTATACTTTAAAGTTTATTCTTTTTCCTGGTGGATTTAAAAATAGACATGAAAACTTAAAAAAGCTAAGAGCTTTCCAGTGAATAAATTGTTCATTCTATCACATTCAAAAAAACGAATTTTAAAATTACTGCTTCAAATGTTTGTATTTTTGCAATGATTCCAAAAGTTTTTGACCAAACTGAAATTTGATTATATATTGAGAAGAGATGGGGAGGGTATCTTGGCAGGAGGTGGCGATAAAAAGCCTCAGTGTAGCTAGAGATAGTGTAAAAGATGCTTTTTTGGGAAGAAAATTATTTATGAAGTCTGATCTAAATCCGAACAAGATTGAATTCCACTTGATAGCTCTTGAGCATGGCTCGAGTTCGTTTCATGAACTTTAGAGGGAGTTTAAGGTGCCTAGCATGGCTCCTGAGCATCATGAGGAAATGCGCTGTAGTATACCTTTATGTGGGAACAGTTCACTCACTCTGTGTTCAGGTTGTGGCTGTCATTGTATATGGCTAAAGTGAAGCTGTATTTGTAGTTGGCCTACTTGATCGTAAGTTGGAGGAAATTTCACCTGTTTATAGTTTATGAATATGACATTGTAATTAAAATGACAGTAAATACTTGTGTGTGTGGTGAAGTTTGGTACCCAGCACATCCCAGAGCAGTGATTGATCTACTTCATTTTAGAGAAATAAATAGATTGTGTTTTTGCTCTTCTGATTTCCTGTTTATGGCTTTCAAATCCTGATGGTTATAAAGTTATCAGTGTTTATAATATTATTCTTTCGAGTTCCATATTGCTTTGATGTGTTGGTGGTTTCTGCAGTTCACAAAGACTGTCAATATTTACTATATCTTTTGCCAAGCTCTCTGTAACTGTGAAGCATGAGGAAGCTCCGCATCTTTTTGAAGATTGCTGTTAAATCTTTGTAGAATTGTATCTTGACTTCTCTTCCCATTTTCCGTAAATGCATTTGTTTTTTACACCAGTATCTTTTATTGGTACTTACTCTATTAATGCATTTAGTATTGAGCTAGCAATGAATTCTCACTGTAGTGTATAAAGACTGTCACAGAATCATTATAGAATACATAACAAAAAGAGTAGAGGTGGTCATTTTTTTGATGGAACAATTTTTTCTTAGATGATGCTGATTAGCTGGATGAGTAATTTTCTGGGATAAAACACTGATTCTGTGGGGACTTCACAGATAAATAAAGCATGTTGATTTTTGTAAAAACTAGCTTGATTCTTTTTTCTGCTAGGTTTTGCACATTTTTTGTCAGTTCTCTATTCCTCAAATTCTGTCCTATTCTATCTCTACCAGTCTATCCTGCCACAAATGCAGAATCCCCAGGTTTTCAGACTTTGAACAGCAGGAGCCCTAGGAGTCAAGCAGTCTTACAGCATTATGACAGCTGTTTGTCACTGTGTAGAGGTGCGCAACACAGGTTATAGGGTTTTCTTTTTACTTAAATTCGCATTTTTATTTCATTATTTGTTTGGTACCTAGTTATTTGGTTAAATAGTATTTAAACAGATACTACTGTAATTGAAAAAACTTTATTTTCTTGTTCACTTGTTCAGTGTTTGATGCCATAATGAAAATTTAATATTTGAAACTTTGATCAGTATCAATTGGAGTAGAACTAGTTTTTAATATGCCAGAAAATAAATTCGAGAGCCAACATAGAGATGTTGGAACAACTGATATTCTAATTAATATCACTGTTGATTTTCTTGATTCCAGTGTCAAACTGTTTCAAAGCAACTTCAATTGAGGTACACTTCTAACAACAAAGTGAGATAGATGTTTTACTTAATGCTCATCTGGATAGTATTTGCTTTTGTTTACATTAAAATAAAATGAATTACGTTACACGAGGTTAAAAGTCGGTTATCGAATGATAAGAATAGGCCTTCACAAAAAATTGGGAAATTTCATTTTAGTGTGTATACTGCATAAAAGTTCATGAGTGGTAGTCATGATGCGTATGCAGAACTGAATGCATTACAGAATGTGTGTTCAGTTATACTGTCCGTAACACTATTTGGAATTAATTTGCTTCTCAGAATTTACCATGGAACAGGAGTGCCAAATTTTGACCAATTCAGAATTTTTAATAACACGTTAGCTTACAAATGTCCTATCACATGAGAGCATTAAGGTGAAAAACTTGTTCAGGATTTTAATATAGTAAGCTAATAACCCATTTTTATTTCCTGCTCTGTTTATAAAAGTGAATTGCAATCCAAATACTGGTGGAATAAGGGCAGTTTCAAAAATTGGATTTTATCCATTAAAATTTCCTAATGAATGGTTTTCCCTCAGGTCTGTTTAAGTTTTTTAGGAAATTTTATTGGTTCACAGAGCACTAGTTGGTTCTAAAGATGTTATTTGAAGTAGAGACTTGTTTCAGTTACCAGCTTAAAGGAGATGAAAAATAATGTAGTCACTGAAAGTGTCCATCTTTCTCTTACCTGGATTTCCCACAAACTATGTTTGAGGTTCGATAGGTGGTTTTGTCTAGATTCTTTGCTGTATCTTGTTTGTCCTCCTGCTGTAAGGCCTACTTGCTGTATAAATCTCCTGGAAGTACGAAACAGCTGGGTGCTGTTCACTGGCAAGGTAGCGTTGAAAGGTTGAACAAACTTAGTTGCAGTAATGACTGATCTTGAAGGAGCTTTTATGCTTGTTTCTTTTGTAAAATGTTGCTTGGTTTTTTTCACACTGTGATGTTTGAAGCAATATCATAGCACTAAACCTAATGATTGCTATTTCGTTTCTACAGGAATTGCAAATGAAAGTAATTGAGATTAACTACACACGTATATTTTCTCACTAGGTTAAAAACAAATCCTGAAACTACAAAAGTTGTTCAGAATCGGAGTAAATCTAAATTTGTGTTTGTCCAGTCATCCTCTTCATGTACTGCTTAATGGATAAGAGTCATGGAGTAGACGTCCAGGATGAGAACAATTATATTAAATGGTTTCTAATGTCAGTAATGTAGTAGAGAAATTGCTTGTTGAAAGAATAGAAATGGTATGTAGAAGGATATGTATTATGACTTAGGAAATGAATATGTGAGCGAAATGGACGTGTCTGTAACTTGTAGGTCCTGGCCAACTGGAATTATTTTCTGAGCGAATCACAATTTTTTTTTAATGATCCAATTACTTTTATAGATTTGAATCCCTGTTTTCTAAAAAGAACTCATCATTTGGATTAAAACTGTGGGGTTTTTTCTTTTTGTTTAAACTATGCTGTCACTGATTTGATCGAATAAAGTCTCTCCTTGAAGAATGAAGGGATGACAGAATATTCTTTTTTCTTACTTGAGTGCTTTTGTTCGTGATATATTTGGATGCGGTATTCCCAATGTGAATTGGTGAGAACAGTGTTGGCGAATCCTCTGTTTTTTGTTTGGTGAATTTCAGTTGCAAGCAAAAGTTAAAATGTCAGTACAATTTAATTAACCTCTTATGCCAAGGATTTACAGTAATAAGGCAGAAGAAATAACTGTGTGGATACTCTTTCTTTCCCACCAGCCGCTGAAAAGCAAAGCGTGCTCTGCTTATTTCACTTTTTGCATATAACATGTATGAATTGCTATGGAAGATAGTAATAATATGAATGTTTCATTAATCGCCGAACGCATGCCCAAGTTCTTTTAAATTCTGGAAAAGACAATCAATCTGTAAAAACCCAATTTTTTAATCTGTACCTATCTAACAGTGGTCAGTTGGATTTAATGACCAAGTAGATGTTTACAGTCCTGCTTGTTTTTAGCAATGTGTCGGCAGTGATTCTGTCGTCTACGTTACATTCAGAATATAGTTTGGCATTGCAATTTGACTCGAGCAGAGAACATTTAGGTTTTGAAGTGTCAAAAAACCTCTCAAGCTCGTCTTGAATATTTTGATGCCGAACAGCAAAGAAAACTTTCAAGGCTACTTTTGCTTTCTGTGCTGTGAAACAATAACCAAACTAGAGCCAGGAAAACAAGTTTCATGTTGTTCTGAACCTAACCATGACCCAAACCTGATAAGATCAGGTCTTAGAGCAGGAACATCTCTGAAATTTGAGCTGTCTAGTTGGAAGCATAATGTTGTGGCCAGTTTTCTGCAGCTACATTCTCTCTTTCATGGTTCTACCTTAATTAGAGATGTGACGAGGTGTTATTGTTATGTTGTGGTAAGCTGATTACCTGGTTGCACCAATTCATTTGGGATGCAAGCGTAAAGGTATCTTAGAGGCCAAATCTTGTAAATCTTTAATGAACAGAATTTGCAGATAGCTTTATTGTGTTTCCATTAAATACTGCTACGTTTGACCATTTCTGGTGGTCTACTCCAACATAAATACATGTTCTTAAGGTGCTGTGTGTGTGCAAGATCCACGTGATTTACTGTCAAATACCAACGGTTTATATGCATCCAAATGTTTTCACTTAAATGGGAACTGTAATTATATCAATGAATACACGGCATTCAGTCATGTTTGAGGTGTGACATACAGAATTTAATAAGGACTTATTTTTATGTAAAAGTTTGTCAGTGCTACCTAGAGATATACCATGAATGTTAAGGTGTCTTTTTTTTCCCTTGCTCTCACTTTCAGAATAGCTTGCATTTAAAAGCTAATAGCAGCTTGCTTCCATTTGTTACCAAAATAACATGGTAGGAGCAATCGGTTTCAATTGCTGCTGATAATTATAAGGTGCAATAATTGAGAGTATAGAGAAAAGGAGACTGTGAGCTACATTTGAACTCTGTACTTAAGCAATAAAAAATTTATCAAACTGCAAAAAATAAGTCATTTTAACGAGCACATTCCAAAGGTGCTGGATTTATGAGGAGACCCCAGGAAACTTTGATTGAAATTGCTGTCTCTGATTGTAGTTCTATATTTTATTGGTGCCATATTGTGAACAGTGCTGCTGCCAAAGTGAATGGGAAAGCAGCATAACAGAGAGAGTTAACCCAGAAAGGTTACCTCTTTTTATAATACCCATGATATATTGCATTAAAAATGCCTTGAAAGCCATCCTATTTGCAGTTTTCAGAAAACATTTTTCTTAAATTAAGTTACGATTTATCTGAACAGGGCAGAAAATATGAAAGCCCCTTGAAGACTTTACTATTGATTTTTCTGAGTATTTGCTAGCTCTTGTTTTCTCATTTGTGTGCTCCTTGATAGAAAGGCCTAGAGCTGCTCCTGAGCCAAAGCTTCAGCGGGATGAGAACTGCAGCAGTGGAGGGAGGGAATATGAGACCGCATTTACAGTAGGAGTTTTAACTAAGAACTCTAGATTGGCTTTCGAAAAGGTTTTGGCGCTCTGCTTCCTGAACTTAGGCAATATTTAATTGACATAGCAAATGAAGACAGTTTATTAATTATTAAAGGCTATGCCCAACTAAATGAACATTGCCGTAACCAGGGGAGATGAATGACTTGGCTGTTTTCGTGAGTTCAAGGTCACTTTTTATGTGTGCATAATCTAGTCAGAGTTATAAATCTGTATTTTAGAATTTTTGTTCTAGAACTAAATTAAGACAGAAGTTTTAAAGATTATTACATGAAAGCGTGTTTGAAATGGACACACACAGTTACTAACTTATAAGCAATAATGAGGCATGCTACGTAGCTGATGCTTCCTAACCGTTCACTGCTGTTCTGTGCCAAGTGCTTATTAAAACTTCATCCTCCCTCTATCAAAATGCTCTGTTACTTTAGCCATAAAACTGTTATACCATAGCTCCCAAATACCCTGTTATAAATGTTGACTGTATCTTTCAATTTATACTGCAGTGAAGCAAGGTTATGAAAATAGTTCCGAGGGATTAAGCTCTAAATACTGTTTCTATGCAGTGGATTATTTTTTCCCCACGCTCAACACGTTCATGTTGCTTAATGATAAGAAAAGTGTTGTGACAAATGTATTGAGGCTTCGTTGGCTCTTGCACATGTGATGTAGCATGTTTGACTAATAATTTTGAGAAAAGAATGACAGATATGATTCCAGGATTCACTGAACTTTATTGGTCTAGGCTGTGGTTTGTGCCCACTACTTCACCTTACTTTGCCTCTGTTAATGATTTGGTGAAATTGCGAGTATGTGAACAAATTGTTCATAAAATGCTTTGACAATTTATGACTTGATATTCTTTCAAAAGTTATCTATTTTTGTATTCGTTGCTGTATTTTTTTCTTCTGTGCTTATAGTTTTAATTTTTTTAAATTTTTTTACGTTACTAAGAGTGAAGATTAACTAAAACTCCCATTACATGTACTTGAGAACTGCAGAAAAACTTGACTTCATTACAAACTTTGCCTTGATTTGCCTTTACTTTGTAGTTAACACGAAGTTTTCATCTTAAAGTTTGTTGCAAAAAATTCTTGATCTCATATGGCTTTTTTGGTTTACCTATTATCTACTTTTGAATTTGGAGACTGTGATTATATCAAATTGAGGTTATAGAAAGTTTAAACCTATTAAGATTGTACCAATGTGGTCATTAAGTCTGTATTGTCAGACCAGATCTTGTATTTTATGTTTTTCATCTTATCTGTCGTCTTTATGGTATTTTCCCCTGTCTCTCTGTCTTTAAAGGCTCATCCATGGAAGAAAGTAATGAACAAAACCTGAAGGGAAGAGACCCAGCTGTTTGGCATGTAGGCTTGAAGGTAGCGTGGGACATCGAGACACCTGGATTAGCCATACCACTTCACCAAGGAGACTTCTACTTGATGCTTGGTAATTTTCAAGGGCTAAGAAGTTGAACTTTCTTTTGAAAATGGAGAAAATGACACTTGTTTTAATGTAAATTATCATACCTTCTTTTCAGTTACATCTTTTCTTATTTAGAAAGACACAAGATCTGGCTTAGAGTGTATAAGAAATTCCTACTACCCTGCCCACTCCAGTGTATTTTGGGAAACTTCTTTTTCCTAATGTTTCTTTCACTTCACAGCTGAAAAAGGGAAATACTCTTTTTGAGCCTTTTCTGTCTGTTGTGCAGTCAGAACTGCTAGTCCAAGTCAGGCTTCAGGCTATGAGCACAATTTCCCCAGATACTGTGAGAAGTTGAGCTGTATCTATCCCATCCTTGTATTTGTAGAATCTGATTCCTTTTTCTGTTCTTGAGTGTCTGTGTCTGTTATGTTCAACAACAACAAAAAAAAAATCCTGTTTTTGAGTTTGGCTGATAGACTGGCTACATATTATGTAAGCTGTAACTGTAGCAGTCTTGAAGTTTTCTGGTGCAGTGGCTCTTGAAGTGCCAACCATTATGCGAGTCTGGATGTTTTATTGGTCACCAATTTTAGAACATGACAGTTCTCTCCTTCTACTACACTTTTCCATGTGTGTATTCAAACATAGTATTTTCTAGTAGCGGGCTTATACTTAGATCATAATGAACAGAGCTCTCATACTCCAACAGTGAGTCTCAAGGTCTCGAGTGTAGAGGATTAAAAAAAGATAATTTAATTGAGTTCATTTGCTTGAGCAGCTGAGCTCATGCTAAGGTTTTTCCATTGAAAGAAACAAGGTGAGAACTGTGGCTAAGGTTTGTTGACACAAAATCTGTTGCTTTCTCTTTTGGCTTGTGTTTCTCTTCGTTACCATTTTTGTTTAAACAAATTTAGTTATAAATCACACAACTCAAAACATGAACAACACTTCTGACATCACCATGTTTGCATGTTCTGTGACTCGAGTTGACGGACATCGTCCTCCAAGACTGAGAGCACTTGCAGTGTTCCCTGTTTATGTGTTTGTAACTGGGAAGGTAGACACCGTGGAACACTCCTAGATTACCTGTAACATTATTAATCCATTTTTGTGCAGTAGCCGTTTGGGCATCAATTAGACTTCTTATCTAATCCTTCCAGACTGGAAAGTTTGTGCATACACAGCTTTGCTGGGCAACAAATTCAGAAGGTGAGTAAGAAAAGAAGGGGTCCAACTTCAATATTTTTATTGCAAAATACTGTAGATTGTAGTTGACTGAGTAACTAGATCATAAGGCCTTTTTTTAATTCCTCAATGGAATTTATTAACAGTAAGTAAAGTATTATCAGGGATACTATATGAAGGGTGGGTCAGAAAGTTAGTTTATTTCACACATAACATCATAATCATGTTTAGATGGAAACAAAGGATATATTAAACATTCATTTGAAGATGATGTGTAAATCACTTTCTTGTTAATACTTTGTGAAGAGCTACAGATTGGAGCTCTGTAGGCCAGGTGTTTGATAATCTCTTCTGCATTTCCATAGCTTTTGTATTTTTTCTCAATTACTTAAAAAAAATTTATTTTTTATAGTCTGAGAGAGTATTCTCAAACTGGCCCTTTTATTATGTTCCTGTGTATGGCAGAACTGCCTTTATCATTTTCACTTGAAGTGAAAGACAATATAAGTTGATGTATACAGTTTTTAAGTATTTTTTACTGTTCAGATTTTTTTAAACTGACTTTGAAGAGGTGACACCTTGAGGATGCCATCTAAAAAGATAAAATATGAGACCTTTTTATAAAAAGTAACCCGACAATGAAGAAGCCAATTTTAGATAAATTAATCTTGTGCTTTTATACATCATATGTTCCAGAACCTCCTTTCAGTAAGCGCAGTCTTCTTGCTGGCATTATTTTAAAAGCAGTGGCAGCAGTATGCAAGGCAGCTAGAAACTGTGACGTTAAGAGAACTGTAGCTAGTAGTAGCTGTTGGTGTACAGGGACTGATTGCTAGGACTGCATTATTTCTGACTACCATTGACTCATCCAACTCTAGCAAAAAGCTTAGCAACTCTGTAGGTCTGTTCTTCCAGTTGTTGAAACGGTGTAGTACTCACTGCTTTATATGAACATTGTAAAATACTGAAATGTCAAATTTGGTATGTTGCTTATAGTTAACAAGTCAGGTCCTATCAATTCCTGTACCTGCAATACCCCAACTATATCCTAGTATTTTACACAAAATCTTAGATGTGAAAACCTGGTAACCCGTTATTTTTCATGGTAATGTGCAAGTACAGTAACTTGTGAATCCTGATCAATGGGTATATCAAGTAAAAAAAAATCTTGAGAGTTGTTTCCAGCATTTCTAGTAGGTATCTGGTAGTGTTTGTGTTTCTCTCTTCATTGCCTCTGTAAAATGTTTTTTGTTATTCTGGGTAGAATTTTAGTAAAATGAAGTCTTAAAATGGCAATTTACACCTGCATTCTCAGCAGTTCTCTTCAGATGAAATCGTAAGCCATAATTTAAATGTATGTTAGTGCTAAACATGAGGTGATCAAATCCGTCCTTCAAGTAAGCTATTACAATAATATAAATGTATTTTGTTTAAACAAAATCCAAAATTAGTTTCGGTAAGAAAGATTTTTTTTTTTTAAGGCTTACTTTTCCTAATACAAAGAAAAAAGATCTGCTGAATGACTGCAAATCTGCTGCCTAAAAACTCAAATCTGAACTTTATATCACTCATGAAACGGAAACACTTTAGCTCAATTTAGAATAATATATTGGTCTGCAGAGGAAGTGCATACTGAACCCTGCTGTCTCAAGTACACAGTCAAGGGGTGTCTAATATGAAACGTGTTGGGTGCATGCAATAAATCCAAAGCGCGTGGAGGTGAGCAAAAGGGCCCATCTGCTCTGTCCTAGAGCATGCTTAACTAGGGTTGTCATGGTCTTACTATTAAATTGGAATCTTTCCCCTAATTTTGTGTTAGACATGACCAGATTTGCAAGCAGATTTACAATTTTCACTAATTTTCTTACCATGACTTCAAAACATACTTAACAAAAATACATTCTGGACTTTTTCAAAGGGAGATTTACTTTTCTGCAGCTGTTTCCCATAGATCAAGCTCTTGCTTGAAGGTTAGGGTTTTAAAACAGCATGAAGATGAACTTGGAATCTTACACCCCTCCTCACCCCCGGCAAATTATAGTTCAAGAAGCATCAAAAAATTATTTTCATAACCAACCAGAAGTAGGGTGCACACATTGCAGAGGTTGGCTTGTGGTTAAAGATAAATATTTAATGGAAATACTTCCACATGTATATAGTGGCTCATTAAACTATTTCTAGATATTTAATCTGCTTCTATTTCCACAAACTAACTTGAACCCTCTTTGCTCTCTAGCATCTTGAATGTGTTGGAGTTTTTTAACCTCCTTTTTTTTTTCCTTGAGTCCACATTTAATCCAAATGCTGTATTCCTTGATTATTAAGACTTCGAACCCCTGAAAAGTATTTGTTGTTACCAAACTTTGATCATGAAGTTTGGCAAATCCCAGACTTTTTTTTTTTGTTTTTGTTCAGCCTGTTAATTCATTCTCTGTTTTGTTGGTGTGCGCTTTTCTCGTTTAAAAATGAAAAATATTTCTTAATTAGGGACAGGTCATCCCTCTAGCTTTCTGTTATGAAATTTGACGCATAATCTCTTGGGGAAGGAGACATACCTTCCTGGTGCTTTTTGTTGCCATACCTACAGTAAAACTAGTTTGGTTAGATTTTCTCCTGTTGAAGCATAGTGTGCAGTTGGATACAAGTAGAATTGGAAATGGTGGAAAAGCATGTTAGTGCTTTTGCAAATTGCACTGTGATATGGTTAAAAATAAAATTCTTTATTTGTTATGGTAGTTAAGAAAACTAATAGCACAAGTCCACTTCACTTTTTTTTGTAGATGTTTGTGGCATTTAGAATATCAAAGCTTTTGCCAGTGCTTTAAACTGCACTGTACCTATTATCTGCTTCGTGAAACAGATGGCAAAAACACAACTTCTGTAGAAAGTTCAGGAAAAATACGTGAAAGAAGATACAACAGATGATATAAACCCCTGTTGTTAATTCTGAGAGCATTTTTTTATTGTGGCCTGTGTTTTCCTGGGAAGTACTTTACCTAGTAAAGTGAGAAGTTTTGGGCCTTTAGTCCTTAATCCTTTCAGTAAGGATTGGCTAAGAATTAATTTCCTTTCTTTCTACCTTGTATTTCTTATGTCTTAATAGTCTGCAGTGACATGGATACACAGCCGTCGTTTCTCTGAGTGCTTTGGCTGCTTACCTTACTGATGCTCTGATATTCAGTGAAGTAGTAGAATTAATGAAGTATACGCATGTTAGTTGAGTTCGTATACACGCACATATCCATTAGTCTGTTCTTTTCACAAAGGCTATGAAAGCACAAGGCTTTCATGTTTCTGATGTTGGTGTCCAGGTAATTCAGCTGTGTAGAAAGCGTACAGAGGGCTGTGGACGGAGCAGGGATGGGGACTGAGAAGAGCAGGATCAGAGACAAAAGAGAGGAACTGACGGTAGTTTCAAGCAGCAGAGAGAACTGCGCTGAGATTCTGTGCTGGGAGGGATGTATCTGGATAGCAGAAGTCTGTACGTGGGAGGGACAGAAAGATCTATGACATGAACTTGCTCCTGCAATTTAGAATAGAATGTGCAGCATCCAAGTTCCAAAATGTATCTGCTGTCTGTAAATAGCAGGAAAATCACTGAGAAGCTTGTCTGATAAGGAGGTCTGCATAGAGAATACTAGTCTGCATCTGAAAGTTAGAAGAGTGATCAGGTGTAAAACAGCCGCATTAGTTTTAGGAACTGTTTCCGTGCAAACTTTGGCAAGTCCCTTAACCTCTTTTTACCCTTAGATTTTTCAGTGTCAGTTACCAACTTCATAGAGGCCTTGCATAGATAAACGTATTAAAGCACCAAGTACATTAGATAGTTTTAGGTTGTTTGACTTTTCTTTTTCCTGCAGGTGTGAGGAATAGGGATCTGTATTAAATAAAAACTCCTTTTCGTAACTATGTTTTACACAAGGTGTGTATTCTGAAGTTTCTGTAGCTGGAGATTCTGAGTCAAATAATTGTGTGCATTTGCAACTAATCAGATCATCTGCTAAACAGTCTTGTGACTTCTTAGTACTTCATCTGTAAAGTCAAAATCTGACCTCCAAATTATTTAAACAGGCTTTGAGCTGCTAACTTTGTTTTCCAAGGTGGCTTCGGCCACCTGTATACGATCATACATGTGATTAATTTCTTTTAATAAATCTTGCCTCGGTTATAGTAGCCCTATAATGGAATCTGGCTGTAAGGTGGCAGATGATTCATTGGGAAGTGGCAGGCAGAAAGTAGTAGAAATAAAAGAATAAACCAGTCCATTTAAAAGAAATATGAATTTTGCCATATACGTGTATGCAGGAAGTAGTTTCCTTGTTTCTTACGTGCTCCGCCCCAAACAGAAAAATGAAGTTATTTTTTCCAGCATTCAAACACCAAGTGTCTGTTACCAAGCAAGTTGTGTTCCTTCGAATGCGAACAAGCCCTTTACAGTATTGTCAGTAGTTTGAGGGAACTGATTCAGGCATTATACTGCCTGAAGTGCAAATAATCATCCACGTTTGCTTAGTGACTGGTGGCACAATGGAATCCTGTTAATACAGGTAAATATGAGTAGCTTTAACGTGTGTGATTAGGCTTTGACTGAGAACATTTTCTTTGGTTGGGTTAGCATTTTAGAATGTGTTGGACTTCATCAGTTTTTCTTGATTGTTTTCTAGAATTACAGTTTTAAATTTGGATAATTTGTAGTGTTTTGAAATTTATAAGCGAGCAAAAAGCCTGATCAGACTTCAGAAAAATCGTCTGTGCAGGTGACAGCATTTTTCATAGACTTTGGCAAGCTTTGAGAGAGGGAACAGTCATGTAAGCAGAAAATTGTTGTCCAATTTTCAAAACTTCTCTCTTACCCAGCAGTTAGTTAATTGATATATGCATCCTGTAAGCATCCATGTGGAAGGCGAAGCTGTTTTAAGAAGGAGAAGGGGTTGTGTGACAGTTCTTGAAACTGTACTAAATACATTGCTAAGTTGCTGTTAATGGTGATTTAAAATAAAAAGTCACTTCTCATGTGCCTTCTACAGCTCACGTAAGTTTTGTGGGGTTTTGTTTTTGTAACAGATACTGAAATGAGGTGTCCCTGCCGTAGCTGTTCTGAATTTGTGGTAAGATGAGGGCCAGTTTCACGGCAGAAAAGATGCCATGTTGGCTCTTACCTCATCACAAATTTAGGAGAACTGACTGACGAATAACTTGCCTGCATGCAGTTTTCCAAAGCAGAACTGATACTTATATTTGTGCTTTTCTATACATGTATTTTATGTGATGCATAATACTGGCAACACTATGTTTTGATTTTCCGAAGTCCACCGATCAGCATTTAGTCATGTAAACCTTCCGTTAACTCCATATGTGTTGTATTTTACCTCAAACCACGAGGGCACTACAGAAGTTTTGACGTGGGTGTCCAAGGAAGGTAACAGTTTTGGTTTGGCTCTAAAACCAATAGAGTAGCCTGGATGTAGTGTTCTGTATCTGAATAAAAGCTTTTGCTGCCAAATGTACGATGGTCAATTTAGCAAAGACTGCTTTTTCTTTTCAATTAAAACATTTTTAGAAAAAAAGAAAAGCAAATCTTTACTGTAATCTTTTAAGACCTAGAATGTATTTTTCAAATATCCTTTGAGACATGCAATCCATGAAGCTTCAACTATTTTTGTACAATTACAGTTTTAGATGAATTATGAACTCTTAAATTAAAATTACAGGCTTCTTTCTAAGAGTTGTAAAGGATTAGAGACAGTTGGAAGCAATTTCAAGGGTAAGCTCTACAATGGAAGATTTGCTAGGGGTTTGAATAAAGGTGCAAATCAAAATGTAATACTTCTAATGCTGTATTTGCTACATAAAGCACACCACAATGAATGGACACTGAATGGGGCTGTGGAATTGTTTAGGTTTGTTTTCTGTCACAATTCTTCTTGAAAGCGATTGTGATATTTAAGTACTGCAATGCCCAGAGATAGTGTTCTGTGGCTCTTGCAAGACTTGGCTCTATGCAGCTTAACCCTCATATGTTTATGTAGGAAATAGCTTTTTTCCTATGTTCTTTTTGTTTGTTTTTGGAATGCTTTTTTCAAGCTTTTCAACTTCACCTATCTGCAAACTTCATGCAAATAGAAAATAAGCCTCCCATCTAAACTTTCGCAGTGGGAATTCAATCCTGTTTCATAACACTTGTTTGCCTATTCCTTATAAAAAATGTTTTTCTGGTTGGGTTTTTTTTTTTTTCAAGTTTGTGATGCTATGTGCTGTCTTGGGTATGACAGTCATTTTTCTGAATTCTATTTCATTAAACTTTCCTCAGTTTTAAAGTTTCAGACTTGTTGCAAGGTAAAATGAAAGTTATAGAGCATATCTTTATTCAGTAATAAAGAGAATACCATTGAATCTCACACACTACCTTCTTTTCAGTCTGATAGTATGCCATGATGTTCAGAAGAGCATTTTCAAAAACTAGTAGGAATTTGGGATATCAGGTTTCAGGTGTGTAAATATTGATCTCATAAAGAGAAATTATATTTATGTGATGGAAAGATGAAGCTTGATAATTTCTCTTCGTGATCTGTTAAGATGACTAAAGATAAATTCCCTGAAAGAAGATAGATACTGTTGAAAATACAGACTCCAAGTTACTGACATATTTTACAGGTCTCTCTTCCTTTTCTCTTCTTATTTTGTCTGTGATGGTTTCTTGCCTAGTCACATTTCAGGTCACCTAGTTTTGTATAGTTTTTTTAGTGTATTTCTACTAACTTACTAAACTATAACCCAGGAGTGATTTTGCAGAAATTTTTGATATATTTTCCTGAATGTCTTGTTAAGGTTGAGAGCGCTGCATAGTTTTAACACCAAAACTGTTTGAATTGAAAGCACTTCATGAACGGTTTTCAGCGTAACAGTGCCTGTTGTTACTAGATGATTTATTCTAAGTTTTCTAGAGGAATGTGTTTCCTCTAGAAAGTGCTTGTTTGTCACAATTCAAGCATTCTTCAGTCATGGTAATTTTGGTGAAACTCTGGTGACAACCAAGTAGATTCCATCTACAGAGGTTTGTGGAGTTGTTTATTTGCCAGTTTGTGAATTCAAGTCTATGACAGCCCTCTGGCAGGCGACAAGAAAGTCACAAATGAAATGCTTCAGAGACAGGTCTTTGAGCAGATTGTGCTTTCTGGGTTCCTGATTTCTTGGCTCTGAGCTAAAGGGAGAACTTCGGATAAGTTTTAGTTCAAAAGAAAGAAACAACACGTCTGTCTTTTCTTTTTCTTTGGTTTCTTTTTTTTTTTTTTGAGAAGTATCAGTATTGTTTAGTGATTTTTTTGAGAGAACAGATTGCAATTTCTGAGTAGTCTGTTGTTTATAGTGATCCTGGACTTTGAAGTAATTAATTCGTTTAGTTGAACCTTTTCCTTAAGAGATGGGAAAATGCCATTTCTAAACTGTATAGAGTAGGAGGAAACTAATACGAATAGAGATCTTTGTAACACTCGGACTGGAATATCGTGCTCTGCTCTATGAAGATAGAGCTCTAGAGCTCTATGAAGATAGTACTATCTTGACTAAATTATCTTCTTTTTTTCCTTCAAATGCTTAATGTAGTGTCTTTAATTCATATTCAGCTAGAATGAATTTCGTTAAGGATAATTTTTCCCTGTACTTAAGCTTTTCTAATCTGTCCCTAGATGATCTCAATATGACACATCAGCACTGTGTTTTGGCTGGTTTTTCACCTCGATTCAGCTCAACTCACAGAGTGGCAGATGTAAGTATCGAAAATGGTTTGCTGTTTGGTCATTCAGAAACCTGTTATTCTGGTACAGTATATGTAGCATCATGTCTTATCCAGAACTGTGTTTCACGGTTATGCTTATGACTCAGACTGTTTTCTTGAACGACTACTATTTGTTCGTTTTTTGGTTTGAGGTACACTTGTTTCTGTATTGGTAGTTTGCCTAAACTCACAGTTAGGCATACAAGATATGAATTAAGACACCAAACTTCATGGATTACTGGAGAAATGTAGATGCAACTGTATTTTTACCTGAAATGTTTTAAAACTTTTTTGCTGTGTTCATATCCTGGTTCTAGTTGAAAGGCAGTGGTCACGATGAGAGAGAAATACTCAAAACACATGTCAGCAGTGTCCACTAGCAAAACCAGCCTTTAGGAGGTCAGAAAAACTAAGAGCAGTTATGACTATGCTTTAAATTGGATCCTTCTGTGCATCTGAAGATTGAAGAAACAGAAAAGTGATAGAGTCCCTTGTCTCGGAGTCGGTCTGAGATAATGAGGCTTCAGCCTGACATTTTCAAGAGCAAAGATGCTTTTTTTTTTTCCCCTAGACCTCTCCTCCCTATTCCTTCCTGAGGTGTTATCAGTAGTTCATTTATGCATTATTCTAATGGGAAAGCATACAGAAAAATAAAAATAGACTTTATTGTAGTAAGATATTTTAAAAAACTACAGTTACCTCTTTCTTCTTTCATCGAGGCAAAATATACCGCTGTCGAAGTGAAATGGTTACATGTATCCATATACTACTACTCTTCTCCATTACTCTTCCAAATTTCTGCGGGAATGGAAATGAAACAATAGCACCAAACATGGACATACACATACATATAAATTGTAATGTAAAAAAAACCCCAGCTATTTCCCAAACCAATATACGCTTTGCTTTCTTGAACTGGGATTTGACATAAAGTACACTGTACATTTTAAACCCAGTAATTCTGTATTTTTCATCTCTCATTTTAAGAGTGCTCTGACCAACTGCTCCTGTCTCTGTGTTACTTTTGCAGGAAAGTGCACACTTATTTTCACAGTACGAAAAGCTCCCCCATTAAGTGATTATTCTTTGTTTTTGTAAACTGTTGTGACTTCAAGTTGTATAGTATGGAATATTTTTTTCAAAAGAATATGAGACCAGAGGGTCCTTATTCAAGATTATTCCTGGAAATTTAACTGCAGGTACAGATATTTAATTGATAATAATTAAAATATGTAGATGTCTTCTTTTGTTTCGAAATAATTTTTACAGATTTCCTTCTCATTTTGAAGGAAATGTAATGAAAACAAAAGGAATGAAAGTGCAAATTTGTTGTGTTCGTATTCTCTATACCTTGTAAGCAAACAGCTTTCAGACTGGACGTGGAACTCCATTATAGTGTTACTGGGAGCCCATGCAGCTAGGCAAATACAGCTGATTCTGAAATGCTGTCAAAAACTGACCAAGAAGCCATGGAAAGTATGGCCATGTATTTGTATGCCATATTTTAAAAGTAAATTTAAAAGGAATTCTTTTATTTCTGCTTTCAGTCTCTGCTGTACTGGTTGGCTAGATGGTTGATGGGTTAGACTTTTGCTTAATTTGTATCAAGAACTATGTAGACAATCCAGGAGGCATTATGCTTTTGTTTAAATAAAGTTACAGAAATACATCCTTTCTGTTCCTTCACTTTAATTATTTCAGAAGCAAATACTTCAGTATATTTGAGGAATACGTATATTCTGAAGTGGCTATATAAAATTTTGTTATTGTATCTTTATAGTGCTCAAGAGGAACATTGGAATACATATTTGGACAATGTGAACTGGCGCTCCAGAATTTACAGACTGATTCTGATTCAATGGCTTTATCTTTGAAATCACTGGAAACTGCTGTTGTAAAGCAAGTAGAAGAAATACATAATGAGGTGAGATGATCTGCACTGAAAATACTTCAGCCAGGTTCTTAGAGGGCAGTCTGCTCACAGAGTTAATAGTAATTGTGTTCAGCTGCTCACAAGGCATTGCTCTGTATAAGTTTGAAATGTGGTTTTTATTACTTTTTTTAATTGGGTACAGTAATTGGGATTAACTTGGTTGATACTTTCGTTCCTATGAGGTCTTCACTTTCCTTTCTTAAGATCCCTCTTCTGATAGATTAAAAGAGTAGATTTGGTAAGATGACACCAAATCTGATAGTGTGGTGGACAAACCAAACTCTCTCCTCTCTAACAAAGGGAGGGAGGCAAAAAATTAGAGGGAAAAAGCAGATAAAATTCTTCAGTTGTCAGGTTTTGAAGCAGGTTTTTACAGAATGCCGCGTGTGACACAGTTGTGGGTATATGCTTTAAAGTATATTCTGAAGAAAATGCGGTGGAAATAAATGTGAGGAGCATACTTAAATAGGTTGTTCTGTGCTACAAAATAGGCAAGCGTAACAATGCACGTCCACGGGATTCCGCTGAATCTGGCAGTGCTTTCTTGTTTGAAGTACAGATCTGGAGTCTTAACAAACACATTTATTTGACAAATGAACTGAAAATATCAGACGGTATTTTGGGAAACTGTGGAAACAGGTAATTTTTCCTGTGATGTAAAAGGTAGGCAGTATCACAGAAAATGTAATTTGGCTTATTCTCTGTTAGTGGATAGAGTCAGGCATGTGACACAATGGACTGGGTCTTCTTACAAGGGTAGTGTTTCTGAAGACGGTAAATTTAAGACTTCTTTTTTTAAAGTTACAGAAAATATAGTCAAAGCTATGTATTGGGAGTTTAAAGTGACAGATTGTTCAGCTGCTCTGGAAAAGCTGTCCTTCTGCCTGAAACAAAGCTTTCAGCTGTTCCTAACTAAAGCACTGATGATCATGTCTGTCTAAGAAGGCTATAGCAACCAGTTAATGCAAGCTTCTGAACAACTTTTTGCTTAAATATCAGTGTTTTTTTATGGCACTCCTATATTCAGACACTTTGAAGGAACTGTTCTGTATTTCTACTAAGATAAGTATGATCACTCTTAAGATCCATATAGTACACAGGTAATCTTCGCTCAAATTAGAATTGGTATAAACTGTTTAAATTGCTATCTGCTGAAGAATATAATGCTGTGTATCGTTACCAAAACTTCACAGAACGTGTTTTTATCTGTATTGTGTTTACAGTTGGTAAAATTGAGTATAGTGATGGCCAAAGATTTGCACCCTTGACTTTTAGCAAAACAGCTCCTAGAGCAATTTAAAGAAGTCTGATGCATGCAGGGTTTTACAAAACATTAATCAGGCTCAGTCCATAAAACTGTACACATATGCGGTTTGCACAGCTAGGGCCACATGCACAGCTGGTGTAAATTTGCACGGATCCTTTAACATCAAAGACGTGTGCTGTTTGGATCAGGTGAGAGACTAGCCCCTGGTGTTTGCAGTTACCTGAATAATTTTGCTATGTGACATACAGGGATGTTTCCTGTTACGCATATGGGATATACTGTAACAGAAATCATTGTTTAACTTGTACATATTGCGCACCTAGACTTATTAGACACATTGGATCTATATTTCATTTGAAAAAAGAACACTCGCTTCTTTTTTTTTTCTTTTAGTCTTCTTTTCCCCAAGTTCACCTCTTCACTTGAAGGATAAATTCCGTATGTTAAAGTGCCATTTAGATTTCATTTATTTGCTGCACGAGTAGAGAAAATTACTGCTGTAATTTAGCTGTGGTTGACACACATTTCTTTTTCCGGCATCACCGAAGTGAAAGCATAGGGATCCATGAGGCTAATTCAACTTTTTTTGCATATAAAAGCTTCCCACCTTCTTTTACTCACTTTATGATAAATCTTTGTATTTTCAGGCACTAATACAGGTTTCAGGTTCAAATTTTCTCAGGCAGGTAAAGAACAAGAACGTGTTTTGTTTCTTTTAAGAATCAAGCTGTTTACTGATGAAAATGAGTCTTCCATTTAATTGTGGTCAGGATTTGGTCACTGTTGGTTTTTTTTTTCTTAGTCCGTTAGTATTTTTAAATACAAAAGACAAAATTGCACGAAAAGCCGAATGTAGAATTCATGAAGAGCTGCCACCCAATTTTGCCTGTGTATTTC
This sequence comes from Steatornis caripensis, assembly GCA_013398225.1. Classification (NCBI taxonomy): domain Eukaryota; kingdom Metazoa; phylum Chordata; class Aves; order Caprimulgiformes; family Steatornithidae; genus Steatornis; species Steatornis caripensis. Next base: position 273,951 of record VZSC01006098.1, on the reverse strand, counting down.
TGTTCTGATACACGGTTTCTTGTGCTGGTTCTAAACCTCCTTGTGATTCTTTTTTTTTTATGTTCTTCTGGACCAGAGATCAAGAGCTTGCAATTAGGTAGTATTCCCATCTTCAGAGGATGTGGTATGGTTGTATTTTACTTTAAAGTATTATCATAACTGAGGTTCTTCACAGGGTTTAACTCGGGTAATTAGACGCAGCCACTGTTCTAGTTTCTTTATCTTCCTGAAATACTACAGATTTGCGTGTTTTAACTCTGTTGCTTGCATCTCTGAAGTAGTCATCAGAAATCGTTAACCCGAACAAAACCATCAGGCTATGTGTGACTAAGGTAAAATATAGTAACTTAGGACAGATTCACAATCTGTGCTGAAATTAACTCCGCTGCCAGATGAGGTCTGGATGAATAGTTTGTGTCTGCTAGAGGGAAAAAGCCTAACAGCAAGTCTGAAAGAATGAGGTATGATTCTGTGCCTTTGCTTTCATATACCTGGGCAGGAAAATTGACTTGCTGTGCTAATAAAGCGGGTTTGAGCTGAAGATCTGAAGCATGGGTGGAGACTTAGGGGTTTTTTTTTCCATTTTTGTGGTGGGCAGAGAAGCCTCTAAAAGAGGTATGGGTGAGTATCCGGGGGATGTCTTTCCTTATGATAGATTTCCCAGAGTTCATTCGTCAGAGCCCTGTCTTGAATGTCTTGACAGAGCTATTCCTGTTGAAAAAGTGAGATGCTATCCTGAGGAGGTTTTTAGCATCTCTAGTGGGCAGCCAGGTAGAAGTTTAATATTCCTTAGACGTAGCTTTGTTGTCTTGGTTTCCCTCACTAAAACAGCCTTCAAAGGAATATCTGAGTAATTGTGAGGTATGTGCTGTTTGTTAGATGTGTGAGTCACTTTGCTCCCCGTATGTACTTTGTAGTTCTAAGTAAAGATAACCTTAATTAAGGGTGTTCACGTGCTGCTTGTCTGAATAGCTTATGGGCTTGAAGTCTGAACAAATACTTCAGTGGCAAGGTGAACAGAAGTAATTGCCTGGACAGCTGTGAAGTACAATAGCCTAACAATGCACACATAGCGCTAGACATTGAGTGAAGTTACTCCATTAAGCAATCAGATTGCTGTTTGGCCACTAATAATTTATCCTGAAATCAATGAACTTGAAGAGTTCACTGAATGTGAACCCCTTGCCCCTAGTGAATCACACTTGGCTTTCAAAAATGTATGCAGCTACTGGGTATGTCCCAAACAGAGCTACAGGGCACCTGGAGAAACCAGTTGTCAAGGAAATGCTTTTTGAAGTAATAAAACACTGCTGGACAGATGAGGTAAATGCTCTTACATATGAAAATAAATCTGCAGAAAAGATCATCGCCAGCCTATTCTTCACGTTTCAAAGAAAGTTTGTTTTCCTTGCTCGAAGTAATGTAAAATTCGATAGTAGTTCATGTTGTGTGAGGTGGTTTCAAGGCTTCTTTATTTGCCAAAACCAAATTAATAATCAGATGTTCTCTACAAAGTAATTTTAAAAGGATTCCAGAATTCTCTACAAAGTTTTTTAACATCTGGGGATTGTGTTGAAAATGTAGCATGTTTCAAAGTGAGTACTCAGGTTTGCAAAGATAGGGTTTTGTCCTTGTCAGGGTTTTTGCTCAGCTGTGATTATCAAATCCTGATTACCATGATTAAAACTTGCGACTGAATTGGTTGCTCAGTTGCTTGTCAGGTATGGTCACTTTTGCCTCCGGCAAATCTATTTATAGGGCAGCAGTAGAGGTGTTTGTGGTGAATGCACAAGGATGTAGAGAAGCCTGGACTAGCTAAGTTGAACGTGTGGTCTTAGATGCTGAGGTCACTGCTGAGAAAGGGTAGCGGTGTATTGCAGCCAAAGGGAGTTTAATGCATTTTAAGCACATCATGATGAGCTGACAGCATGGTTGGTGACCGGCTAGTACAGAAGAGAGAATATATAGATCACCTACATGTGTGGCATTTAATAACCAGCACTTTTAAATAATTGACCGAGGGACAGTGCCTCACAAAATGTCAAATGCTGCTGGTGTCCTTTTACCACCCAGTATTGACTATAACCTAAAATTGGCCTTTAATCATTGTTTAAAGAACAACTTGACAATATGTTGAGGTTGGACGTATGAGACCTGATTCTGAGCTTACTTACACAGATCTAAGTCATAAGTGGAAATTAATTAGGAAATGAAAGTTGTTCCTACAACACTCAGCATGTCTATTTTTGTATGTTAATATATGTTCAGTTCCTGTTCAGCCATGTAAAATGCTTTCTAATGATAACTTAAGTTACCCAAGGTATGGGAGTCTCCAAATTAAAACTCTTTGACAAAATCTTTGGCAAGAGCTGTTAACCTGAGAGTTTTGTCACAGAGAATGAATGTTCTCTAACTTCAGTTCTGCTAAGGCTAGAATCGAGCTTTTTGTCTCTCTTCAGGATTTACTGTTGTGGGTTTCTTTTCTTAGTGTAGCTCCTCCTGCTCGTGGAAGGAGGCGAGCCAGTAGGAGTGCCTTCGTGCTCCAGGAAAAGATAGTACTGAGTAGAGTGCAATGAAAACAAGAGGACATCCAGCTTTTGAAAAGTAGACAGCATGTGTTCTTGTTAAAACAGGTGCTTAGTAATGGGTGTGGTGTAAAAAGTGTGTGTTAATTAAAAATGCCAAACAAACTGCGCGTAACTGCAAAAAAAATGTCTGGAGATTTTTAGCAAAACTAAGTATTTATGCTTGCATGTATGTCAAACAAGGATAGAGTGGTAGAGTAAATCATCACCATTTTCTCATCAAGATGATTTTTTTCCTCCAAAATAAAGTTATCTGTTCTGAGGTGATAATTCAGACCAGTCACTTGTCAAGCAGCTTGATAGCAAAGTTGGTGGGTGTAACATTGTTTTTCTCCCCAACCCATGTTTTATTAACTTGATTTGGAGCTAAGCTGAGACATCGTGGGATGAATGTAAACCTGAGTTCGAGTGGCCTAGTAAATGGTAGTCCACATCATTAAACAGCCACAGGTTGCAATTGGTACACTGAACTCTGATGAGACCAGCTAATCCTGCAGAAAACTAACTCTCCTGTTGCTAAACTTTACCTCTCGCACCTAAAAAGCAGCTTTTCTGGGTCAAGTTGTGTGTCCTATAGAGTATCAAGATACATTTAAAATTTGGCCAAGATGCCAGACTTAAATTAGACTGAAATGTAACAACTCGGTATGACTAGTCAAAGATCAGATTGGCTGAAATAAATTCTTGTCATGATGAGCCATATTTTAATGTACGTTTTTAAAAAAACTAAAGTCATTCTCATTGATCAGTGGCCTCATGTAATTCATTTCATGAAACATGTTTGCCAGACATCGTGTGTTATAGCTCTTCCATGGTAGGGACCAGCAAAACCAAAAAGAAGTGAGGGGAGAAAAATGTATCGAGTACTTAAAACTCTAGTTGAACTGTCGATGTGCTCAGCCACCCCAAAACTATGTATATTGATTTTTTAAATTTTTTTTAACAAACCATAACTTGATACTTCATTAATACTGTAGAGGAAGCAAACTTCCTGTCGCTTGTTTTTAGGAAGGATGTCATCGAACTTCTGTGCTAAAAAGTCACTAGACTAGCAGTCAGGTTTTTGAATATATTTTAAGATCTATGTCTACCAACTAATCATGTTGTTATATTTTACCGACAGAGTTGTTTTAATATTCTTTTTATAAATTTAAAATTTAGGGATCTTTTATTGTGATGTTTAACATATACTGGACAAACATTTAGTTCGCGTTAACTGAAACGCTTTCAGATTTCTGTAGCCGTTGTGTTTGCCCTTGCAGGAAAGAAAGCGTTAGGTGACAGCTTTGGGCAGTTTTCTTTATTCTTTCACCTTGGCAGGTTGTCTTTGTTTGCATCATGCAAGCTGAGCAGGGATAAACAAAAACTGCTTTGTGGTACAAATAATGATTAAAGCAGCTTTGAACTCAGTGTGAAACATAACTACCACAACAAAGATAAATACGGAATTCTGAAGACCAGAACTATGGATTACTATTAAAGGAAAGACGACTCAGTGGAAGTTAGGATAAATTCAATTATTTTGCTTACAGAATATTTGATGAGTTATATATTTATCTTCTCTTTTAGTAAGCTAATGTTTCTCTTGTCTTAAAGCGGGGGCTTCCATGTATGATTATTTTTTTAAAAAAGCCCAACTAGAGTAGTATTGTGTCAGTTGCTGTGTTTCATATTCTAAATAAAAGTATTAACTTGCTCCTGATGGAATTTTTGTTGCCTTAGTGGGGGATTTGCTTTCTTTGTAAAGCATAGTTTCCACACAAGCTTTGTCCTAGCCAAACGCTTGGGTCCTGTTCCTTCAGCTGCCCCGAAAAGCTTTTTCACTCCCTGTGAGCGCTGCTCTGCGTGAGAGAGTTCTGCTGTACGGGCAGGTGCCACGGAGGGAGGGAGCGGCAGCGGATTGGGGGGGACCCGCCTGCTTCCCTGCAGGTCTGCCCGAGCAGAGCGCTTGCTCTGTGCTTGCTCTGCTCTTGTTGAGATCCAGTGAATCCAGAAGTCATCGGTAGCCTGTCTGGTAACCAGGTTATTTGGTAAAGTATGAGAAACTATGTTTCATTATAGTGCTACCCTCTCATTCCATGGCGATTGACTGGGCTGCGTTCTAGCAATTCTATTACTGCATTTTTTTCAATCTTTTTTACTACTGAAATATTTTCAAACCCACAGTGTTAATCAAACTAAGCCGGAGTTGGTAAACATTTGACTGAATTGTGAGGAAACCTGAACTTTTAACGTTCTTTGTACATGTACCACATGTAAAGAAAAGAGTTAGGTTTTGTACCTCTCTGGGTTTGAAGGGAGCAGCTCAGGTCACAAATTCATGTGGAATAGGAATAAAATAAACAGCTGGATGTGAGGATGCGTTTAGAAATGAGTACTTTGGTAACCTTCTCCTTTTCTACAGGGTTGTTCAGGTATAGCTGGATTCATGCGTTAGCCTAGTCCTGCCCCAAATAATGAACATAGATGTTTATGCTACCATATGTTTTTATCTCGCAGGTTGAATTTGAGTGGCTTAGACAGTTTTGGTTTCAAGGCAAGCGGTATTTGAAGTGCACTGACTGGTGGCTTAAGCCTATGGCTAAATTGGAAGAATTTTGGAGAAAAATGGAGATTATGGTAAGTACTAGTTTTATAATCTAAAGCCTCTAGAGCTTTATTCTGAGAGCATTCACGATTATGTTTTTAATTGTACTGTAGTAACAAGATTTAAACTTTATTCAGAACATATGTAAAGTAGAATCAATGTCAGCCTTCCACTGCCTCCTCTTATTTTACTCCCCCAGTAGCCAGAGGAGATGTGAGCAAAATAAGATCCAAAAAACCAAGAGGAGATTTTTAGTCATTTTCTGACTTCACTTGTTTTTGAAGTTTGACAGCCTCGTAAGATGACTGTCATATATTACATCACACCGATTGGCACATGAAATTGTGCATTGTCAGCTTTTTCATACAACATCAAGATAGACAGCTCTGCCAATGACAACAATGGTGAACGTATCTGAGGAGAGTTGAGAGCAAAATCTGATGATCTGGAGGTACAGCTATCTGTCTGTAGTCCACCTGCACACTTACACCACGGCTAGAACCAACAAGAGGAGATTAGCTTCTTGAATAATTGTAGTGATATTGCTTCCTGTATACTTGAAGGTACGTTCCTGCTTTCCATGAAAGTGGACTCAGTGACAAGCACTGTTAGCCCACTTGCTGTTGCTGTCCACTCGGATGCTCTCACTCGGTTGGGACACTTTGCGGGTGTAATTGTTCAGTACAATTGCCAGTGTGCCGCCTCCTAGGTTTGTGCACAGAAGGAACTGTATTGACAAACATGTCTTGCTCATGTCCATTCATCTGCATTAGAAACTTCTTCTCGGTCATTTCTGCAGTTCACAGCATAAGCCTCAATTTGCCTGTAGTTAGTTGGCTTGGGAAAGTTTGTAATGTAGCTGAGGATGCTGAATACGATTTGTTAGTAGAGGTGGTTTTGAATCTCTGGAGATACGATGCAACAAGAATATGCTTTTGTGTTTTGAGGGAGATGCTGTGACTCACTAACTTGCTCAAATGTATTGCAAGCTTTTCCAGCAATGGATGGTTTCAGACTTGGAAAGTAAGTGTAGAAAAGTGAAACTTTCATTTGTGAAATCAGTTGCCGTGAGGAATCAGTGATCATTCAACTTTCCTACAAAAGGAGAGAAAGTATTAATGCCTTGTTTGTGTGGGGGTTTTTGTGCTCATTTTTGTGTTACGTGCTTACATTCTTGAGTGACCTTCATAGTTTAAAAAAAATGTTTTGGTTTGTTTTTCTTTCAAATGACAACTTACTCTCTTGCAGCACAAGCTTAGATGAGGTAGAGACAAGAATGTTTGATTGTTGTTTTATATCCATTGTCTGTTGAGAACATGGAAAAACAGCAAACTCAGGAATTCTCAGGGGTTAGGTTTTCTGCAATTGGTATGACGTTACCATGTGTCTCTAATTAGAAACATGGTGGCGTCAGTGTATCTCCTTTCAACAGGCCTCAGGATGATATTTATCAGCAAACTGAAGGTTGGGCCAAGACAGAAGCTGCTTCTAATTTAAATTTTAAAAATTACTTTCATGTTTTATGACTTATAACATATTACTCACAATTAATTTCAGCTATTGAAGGAGACAGAAGAGAATGTTAATTGGCAATGTCTGTTTTGTTGAGTCTCTGAGAAAATTTGATGCTTACTGTATTTGGGACTTGGAGGTAGGGTGTGTTTTTTTGGATTTAACCTACGTTTTGTCCTTTAGTGTTTCACAAGGTGGCGGTAGGGGGCAATGTTGAGCCGTGGTTTAGTGCACCAACAGGCACTGGCTTCATAAAAATACACAGAAATGTAGCATTAACATCAAGAATTATCCCTGTTGCTTCAAGTTAGCTGTAATCTCTAAGATTCCATAACACAGGAAATCAATTGTGGGTTAACAAATTCAACAGCAATTTAACATAAAAAGTGCAGTGTTTTGGTGCATGCTTAGCTTTCACAGCATTAAGTTAAATCAAAAAGGTATTTCTGAAGGTACCCAGTAATCTCCAGTCAATGTTTTTTCTCCAAATTTATAATTTTAGCTGGATGATTCCCTTGGGGGGGGAATGTCAAAATGCTAAAAGTAGAAATGTCTTAGAATTTTTGATCTTGTCTTGGAAGAATGCTGTTCCTTAAAAGGAACTGTTTCTTAACAGAAAATACTTAAGCAATGTATTTTTCTTATTTGTGTGTGTGAACTGAACAACTCTTGACTTACCTTTTTTATATGTGTCTAGAGTGACACAAAAATCAATCTTGGGGTCCCTGTGTGCTCTTTTTTTTCCTCCCCACCTTGTTTATTAAAGAAGAAGAAGAAGAAAGTTTCCAAAATAATTTTTGATCCTGCTAATTGTAATTACTCCAGTGTCACAGCAGAGTATCACACTGCAGGGAGTTTAACCTGGTGTCTTCAAACCTTTGGGCTTTATTTAATATTTTTGTACGTTACAGAAAGTACACAATTTTATCGTAATGTTTATTCCTGGCATTTCTTTCCCTGAGGATAGTTTTGCTTAGAGCTCACTCTTGTGATGTAAATGTTAAACCTTTCATTTGAATGACATTCTGATAAAACATCACATTTCCCCCCATATTACCTCATGAATTTATGAACCATTAAATCCAAAGCAGTTTAACGAATCTTATTCTCTTTTTTCCCCCCCTCCCTTGAAAATATGATGGCTATTCAAATGTTTAAGGGGTTTTTTTAAAAGTCATCCAAGATTAACACATTATCGCCTATAACATCAAGATAAATGCTTGCTGAATTCAAAGGGAGAGTTACCATTTGAAAAAAGACTGTACAAGCTTTGCTTTCTGGGTAAAGAGAAGTCTGAAAAGCTGAAGTCTCATGTGATGTGAGGAAGTCTTGCTGTAGCTGTTCTGAGATTCAGCGGAGAGACAATTTGTCTCTCTGGGTCTGATATCATGCAAACCTTGCAATCTGACATTTATTTTAGCTGTGAAAATCTTTTAACACCGTGTGAAATCAGTAAGAACTGCAGAAGTCCTACAGCCTTTTTTTGTTTATTTTGGTTTAGACTGATTCACATTTGAATAAGTAAAATGTAAATCCATGAAATGGTTTTTGTTTGTGGAATGAAGAATAAACATATATGATTATACCTAAATATTGAATCTTTAAAGACTTTTTAACATACCTAGTGTTCCTTTTAAAAAAATAAACTAAACTAAATGAAGACCCTAGTGGTGCTGTATGGCGTGAATTGTATTTCCTGCTTTGACAGTCCATTTAGCAATGTAGCAGTGTATTTATATGGCAGTTGGCCTTAATAACTTTTATTGACTTCAGTGGGTAAGGGCCAAGACTGGGATTATTAAAATGTATCAGTTTCATTGCAGTATAAAATCACAACATATATAATTATGTTAGGTAGGCTAGGCTCCATTTAATCCCACCTATTTATGCAGGAATTTGGCAAGATGAAAAAAATTGTAGAACTGAAATGTAGAGAAAAGTATGACGGATTTGGAGTTACATTTAACAGCATAACCGTTTGCCTACAATAAAGGGTCTACTTAAAGGAATGAAACATAAATCTCAAGAGAACTGATTTTTAATGGTATCACTGAAACGCAAGTAATTGTTGCACCATTTCTTTCACTTTTCGGCATCCTAAAATACAGCTGATGATAATGAAACGCAGCACACCTTTTAATTTATAAATGTGCTGTAAAAGCAGAAGTGAGCACGCTCTGTGTAGTTATAATGAGCAAAGTGGCTTTTCATGCAGACTGGTATCTTTCTGCACAGCTTTCATCTTGATTTGTAAAACTTTTTAAAAACTATATTTACTGGTCACGTTTTGTTACTGTTATTCTTAATAGCATGCCTTTGTCAGTTTGTACACCTAAATCGAAATCAGAGAGCAAGGCTATTTTCTTCTAAAATTGTTTTTCTTTCCTTTTTGAGGTCTATTTCATTATTTGTTACTATTGCTACATATGAAGTATGTCATAGTTTCAGCTATAAGCCACTATTGTCAGGGGCTTACAGCCTGACAGTTAGAATTGAGTCTAGGCTGAAACTTGAGCTACAAAATCTCAGCCCAGGGCCATAATATATTTCTTTTTCTTTTTTTTTCCCCCCAAATTAAAACAAGAGTTTAAATATGTATTTAAATCAGAGTATTTCAGTTCCAGAATAACCATGAAAAGCTGTAAGACAAACTATGCTTTTAAAAGGAATCGTCCTAGCTTTTGTAGACTTTCACACTTAAAACATTTAACCAATTATATTTAAAAAAAAAAAACAGATAATGGGATCACAAACAGGCTGGTTGGTTGTTTTTTACTTTTTTCAGACAATGCAGAGCAACTTAACTGACACTTGAACTGGTTTGACATGGCAGCCAAAATTCAAGGAATTCTGAGGTATTATTTTAATTGCTTTTTTAGCTTTCCTGTTGTGCTTAGATATTGCAGTGTCACACTCCTGTATTGGAGGGCCACGCGGTGATGGGCGATCCTATTTGCCTAATGAACTGTGAAATGTAGGTACAACACGGCAGCTGAAAGGCCCAAATTTTAGCCATACTTCTTGTGGTTTTGCGTTTTTCTTATCTGTTTAGGCCAGACCCTTTAAATATTTTTGGCAGGTTATATTTTATGTACACTAGGAGTCAGGTGTTTCTGGAAATGTACCTTTTATCTTAAACAACAAGAGCAAACCTGATCCCGAAGACTTGGGGTTTTTTGTTTTGTTCGTTGGGGTTTTTTTCCCCCCTCTCTTTTTTGGTGCTTATTTCCTTGACCCCAATGTTTTTACCTGTTAGAAATGGGAGAAAGGATTCAGCATTGCGTGTAGTAGAATCACTACTAGTCCTGGAGATGGGGGCGAGGTGGGGAAGGAAACTTGTATTGCAGCTCTTTCAGAAAAAAAAATATTTACAATTCTGAGGGAATTCAGACTTAGGCTTCCAAAACAAAGTGTGTGCTGAAAGCACAAAGGACGGTGTTTATGATTCTCTTTGAAGTGTTTTTGCAACAGGATAAGGAAAATTTTAGAAACTGTCTGATAGTGTTCAGGGTAAATACTTAAACCCCTTTAGAGAATTTCACACACAGATACTGTGCAGCAGAAAAAAGGATACTTATGTTTCCTAAAGCTGCTACAGCCTACAGCTTTGTACTTAAAGACAGAGGTGTTGAATAGAATTCTACTGAGGATACATCCAGTGACAATATCTACAGGAACATCAGAGCAAACCAGTGGATAGCACTTTCTATTTTTAACCCTTATGTGAGCTGGTTGAGATCTAAGCTGTGTTGATACGAACCACTGTAACATTTCTGTTATAAACTGGAATTGTTACAAGAACGGTCTTCCAACTCATACAGCATACTGTGAGAATAACGCTGAAAACACTGAGGTTATAATGTAAACTGGCATAAGCCAGGAAGAGTTTAGGACGATTTATGTCCTGTGGGAAAGTGAGATGCGTTTCTGACAGCGCAAATGGGAGGACCATGGGTGGCTGGTTCAGCTGTGCGTGTCGTGCGGCCGGTAGCGTGTGCTACGCCAGGTGGTGCGAAGGAGGTGGGCGAGCGGTCCCGTCTTTGTGTTCCCTTCTAGGTGGGTCTGCACCTCAGGTACAAGTTCGACGTTTGTAGGTGCTCTTGTGCACACAACTCTGTCTTGAGGGGTTTCAGGTTTGGATGACTAGAATTCCGTTGCCTTGTGCTTAACGCTTACCGTAATAGGGCTTCTTTTTGTCATCTTCACTATATTTTTATACTATCGGATGTATATGATTGTGTGCAGTATATACACATACTTGCATGTAAAATGGGAGGAGTTAGTATTTAAAACAAATAGCCATAACACGCAGTAAGCAGAAATCAAAATTGTGCATATAGGTTATGCCCCAGTGTTGTATTTGAATTGTGTGAATGGATCTCTGTGTCTGAGCTGAGCACTGTGGCTTAAACAGGATTCTCTGTCACATGTAAGAGTTTTGTCGTAGTGGATAGACTGCCAGAGCTGATCCGTAGTGTGACTTGTAAGTGTGTGTATGCTTCTACGCGCAAATACGTACACGGGTATGTTGGGGTTTTTAACTGTGACGGTCTTCTAATTAACTTCTTTATGTAACTTCTGAATTATATAAAGTTAGAGAAAAGTAGAGTGTAGGTAAAGAGTTGAGAGAGAATTTGGGCAGGCCCGCAGTACTACCAAACGTAGTCAGTGTGTGGCAGAGAGGGGAAAAAAGCTCCGATCGTGGTTCGCGCTGCATCCCTGTGAATCCAGTGTCAGTGCTGGAAGGATATTTTAGAACCTGCTATTGCCCTTTTATTGTTAATGGGAACTAAGCAATTGCTTTCAGTGAAAGCAGAATCAGTATGGTGAGGCTACTGTAGATTGTATAAAATTGTGTGCCGTTTCCACTGTTTTTTGTCCAGAACGTTGGATGGACATATTATCAACAGTGTGTTTATGGATGCTTATTATTGGCTGTGGAAATAGTGAAGTGGTAGTATTGTGCTATTGTTTTACTAGTCCAATTAGGCTTTTCAAAGCCTTTTATGTTTTTAGAATTCCATTTCCTAGTAGTAAAGCTGAATAAAAGACCATATTTGAACACCGATAATAACATTTCTTGACAAGAAATTCGTCTGTTTTTGAAATTTGTGTATCTATGTTACATAAAACTTGATTAATTATTAACTGTAGTTAAGGTGGTTCCTAGTTCTATTTATGCAATCCTAGAAGTGATCAGATATAGAGTTTATGGATTTGTACATTTGTGTATGTATGTTTATCGACGTGCTACACAGAAAGAAAAAAAGATTTGGTTTGGTGTTGAAACTGTGAATTACAGTGGTTTGGCAGGAATAATTTTTACTGTGATTGCTATAAACTAGGGCAAGCTGTGATTTTGAATGAAAGTGAAAGCAAATGGCAGTAAGACTAAAATATCACCATCTACATTGCTGTAATTTTTCTTTTTTTTTTGAGTACAACTAGTATTGCTAAACATGGTTTTATTGCTATCGTATTTTAGTAGCTATGTAACCACTATAAAATAGAATGCAGCTGTTTTACTTTCCAAATGACTTTTATAGGCAAAGGAGGTGACATCTTCCGAAAAGCTGCCATTGCTGTGTTGATACCTTTTCTTTCCTATCTGGTCATTGGTCCTTCTAATTCCAAACAAGGTCATGGCCAAATAGTGTTGCAATTTGTTTTTTAACAGTTACTTCATCTTTGATCAAAATTAGAGCTCTCATTTTATATATAAAGGAGTAAAACTTGGATTCAGGACCTGCCATAGAAAGCATTATGGTCTGATGGATTAGATGCTAATTCTTTCACTGGCCCTCTATTTAACTTGTGCAAGTGTGGTTTTCAAAATCAGCATGGAGATCAAAATGTTGAGGCCTTACTTTGGTTTTGGATTGTGGACTATTTCCGATCTTAAATTCCTCATCGATAAAATGAGGCTATGATTTTTACTGAAAAAGAGTTGCTTGTTGTCTATGTCCGTCGCTTACTGACTAGGGAGAGAACATTCTGCAGTTGAAGGAACCCAACAAATTCCTGCCACCCCTCTACCTTGTTTGGAAACTGTAGAATTTGGTCCACATCGAAGATTTTTTTTTTTTTTTATTTATTTTATTTCTTTCAGATAGGCAAGTAGTATCTGTTTACGTATGATAGAAGGAGTGTGCTGTGTTTTGGCTAACCCTGATTGTCTCCTGGCAGTTCCCAGTTCTAGCTCTCAGGAGCTTTTGAGTGACTCTTTTTTGTGCTTTTTTGTTTCTTACTACACATGCTTCTGCTTAACAATCCTGAAGCGGTAGACATAATACAATGTTTACTGTTCTGCAGGAGGAACATAATTACTGACTTTTCTCGAATGTCTCTAGTTAACATCAGGTTTTGGCAGTTCTCCTTGGACTGCTAGTGAATCTGAACTCAGAAGCTCAAATACAAAGTTGAAGTGTAGCAAATCTTCTGAATTATTGCTGTGAAATAATGCAATTTTTTTAATCGCAGTCAGGTTAATGGCATCTCTCAATTATATTTTAGCTTGATCTTCAGGCTGCGTGCTACGTGCTAATTGATGAAAGCTTCACTAGCTAGCTAGAAGGTCAATTGTTTTGTCGATGTGGTGGTGGGACTCAGGTTGGACCAGTGAATTCTAAGACTTTTCTTGTAATTCAGATACATGGCAGAGTAAGGTTACTCATCGTCTTCCTTTATTGATTGTTCTCATGTTCTGTCCAATGTCATGCTTCTATTTCATGAAGTTTCTGTGCTGAAATTGTTTGCAGTAGTAGGACCACAGAATTCACTCCTTTGCTCAAAATTAATGATTGATTTTGTTGCTGATGGAAGATTTAGATAGAAATTGTTTTAAGATTAGCCTGTGCAAACCAATTTATGCGGGTGCTGTGTAATACCAAAGTACAAAAAGGTTGTACTTCCCAGAATTCCTTGAGGCAGTAGAGTATCTGAAAATCTTTTCAGCAGCTAAGCTTTATATTTTTGTCTTGTCTTATGGGGAAGAGGAAAGAGCACCTTGGTATTACATGTACAATGATAATACATCTATCTCCAAAGAAGCAGGGATGAAGTAACGTGAGGTTAACTCTATGTCGCGTTTATGTAGATGCTCAATGCAAAAGCCAATACAAATCCTGGCTGTATCTTAGTCTGAAATGTTAACGATGCTTTTAAAAGGATTAAGAATATACATAATTAGGATTATTACGATTTCTGACTTTTACAAGTCTCCTCCTGTAGGTGCTATCTTCATTAATGCAACCTTAGTGATGGACTTTGTCTCTCAGAGGAATGACAGTAGGGAAAAGAGAGGTTACCATGCAGTTACAGTTTTACAGCCAAGGCTTTTCNATTAGGATTATTACGATTTCTGACTTTTACAAGTCTCCTCCTGTAGGTGCTATCTTCATTAATGCAACCTTAGTGATGGACTTTGTCTCTCAGAGGAATGACAGTAGGGAAAAGAGAGGTTACCATGCAGTTGCAGTTTTACAGCCAAGGCTTTTCATACCATTATTCCATTACTGATCTTTTGTTGGCTTTCAAGTAGGACGTACTTGATACATGTGTTTATAAAACATGTATACATATACGTTCATGAGTGAATTCCACTGGTGGTCATTATGCTAAAAGAATGGTGAATTTACAGTATCAAAACTTAGGAATCTACTGGGGAGGGGGAAAGATGGCTAAAACAACAGATGACTCAGTCTTGGGAGCTCAGAAAACTTGCAAGAATATTGAACAAAACAAAGAAGTCCCACTGGTTTCTTTAAGAAATTGTACTGTTAAAAACCAGGATACAGGACTGTTTTCTCAACTTTTTTGTTTGCTCTTCGTCTTCTACATTTTCTTGTTAGATGTGAAATACTGTACTTGAATCACAGCATTAGCTGGCTTTTCCCAACAAAACAGCAGATTTAGGCTCTTTGCTGCTACTTTCAAAAATAATATATATTGAGAGAGAGTGCGAAGACAAAAATTGAGCACATAGATGTATAATCCCAAAGGAATAAACTCACTTCTACTAGACAAGCTGAAAGCTGATTAAAATATTTTGCATCCTTTGGGTATGCAACAGCTTTTGATGATGGAGAGTGTATTAGTATTCAGCTTAGCTGCTTGTCGACACTTCAGACAGGTCCCAGGAAAGACTCTGATACTGACCAGATTTTCTCACTCTGCCAGAAATCTTTGAGACATGGAGCAGCACCCTTGTACTGGCAAAAGCCAAGATAAGAGTAATACTATGTAGGTATGTCTTTATTTTAGAAATCGCTTTCAGACATTTTGAAAGGATTGAAAATGTTACGGAATTCTTTTAATGATATGAACTCATTCAGGTACAACAAAGGAGAAATATTAATCTTAATTGTTTTAAAATAAGGTTGCTGTAATCTATTAAATTTTAAATCTGTTTGGCAGAGTTGTTTGTAAACATACAAAGATCCCAGTAATAATATCGGTGACCAAGGGTTTTGGAGAGAGCGTTCCTACTGCAACCGTAACAGTCACGTCTGAGGTGTTGGCGTAATGTTCTCTTAACTTCATCTGTTTCCTTGTAATGCAATACATGCCTTCCAGACCAGAAGGAGATGTAAACAGTTGCTTTATCAGCTGATACTTCTTCTGTTCTTTTGTTGGCGTGCTGACATATGGGGTGTTTGCTTTTTCCCCTTCCGCAGTGACTAGATATATACAGTATCTCTGTAAAACATGTCATACGCCGTGTGAGGTGCCTTTAGGATGGCTCCAGGGCTAAATACTTCCTGTAATAGGTGAAAGAGCATGGCTTAATCAGCTTAGTTAACTTAATTAAGCCGTGTTTTTTCTCATGGTACAGCCTTAAAGTGTATTTCATTTAGAAACTGTATTTCGTAGGTGTGGAATGACACAGAGTTGGAGAAATCCTGTGGGTTTTTCATAGTGGCTGGGAAAGGTGGAATTTACCAGTTATTCTGCAATGTGAAGAAGTGAATTAAAGAAGCGTGTCTTTTTACTGAAGTTTTAAAGGAGAAATTCTAATGTAGTTTAGATTTTAAAGGCTTCTCAAACTGAGAAAGCCTACTTTTCTTTTTTTTTCCCCATCTAATTTTAACATTTTTGTACATGGGAACAGCTGTCCATATTCATCCCAACCTTGCGTTATTGCAGATGTGCCACCAGATTCTGCCTTCTTGTATCATTCTTTGGAAGAAGGTAAACTAGCGTGGTGTGATTGTGAGGATGTGCATCTTGTCTCCGCTGTTCCTTGGGTTTCAGCAGAAAATATGATTACAAATTAAAGTAATTTCAACTGAATTGCTCTTCCTTGAGATTGCTTGCTCTTAGTGTTCTTCGTGAGGTACTGCACATTAAAGGAAAGGTCCAGTTTTCCTCTTGGGGAAACGTTGGGATCCTGGTCCCAGTGGAACCCTCCTGTCCGGGAGGTTAGAGGAAAAGATTGGTTAGGAAGACCCAGACACAGTTGGAAACAGTAAGGCTAAGTGAGTTCTGCTTACCATCTCATATGGTTCTTCTAGTATGTTAATGTTTATGTATTTACTTACCTGTACAGGTTTTTGAAAGAGTAAGGTGTGGGGGGAAAAAACCAGGCAAGACAGCAGACTGCAGGTTGCAGTTGGTCAAGGAGAGAATGGCAGCAGGTTCATGGGAAACGTAGGAAAGAGTTCTGTTGACAGAATAACAGAACCAAAGGCAATATAAGTGAGGACTCCTGGGACAGGGGTTTTCAAGTGCTGTCGTGGTTGGAAAACTTGAAACTGGATGTGTAGGTGGAATGAACCTTTGCGTGCAGTGGGAATAGAAACCAAGGTTGGCAGGAAAAGCTTTGGAGATTGAGAGAGAGTAGGATAGGATGGCAAAGGCTGTCAGGCAAGAAGGAGTGGTGTGGTTTGTGAGAAAATATGATAGGGGAAGTGGTAATGGAGAAGATGGCAGAAGATAAAGTAGCTGTATGTCTCCTTCAAAGCAAAATATTGGGGGTAGTGGTTTCTTTTGATATTTTTTTTTTCATCTCAAAAAGTTTGTGTTTTGATAGAAATTTCTTCATTGATGCTGTTGTGCAGTAATAATACTACATTTAATATGCTACTGGGCTATACTACAGAACCAA
>VZSC01006098.1:179831-257071 GCA_013398225.1 Steatornis caripensis | reverse complement strand
TTTTTTTTTCATCTCAAAAAGTTTGTGTTTTGATAGAAATTTCTTCATTGATGCTGTTGTGTAGTAATAATACTACATTTAATATGCTACTGGGCTATACTACAGAACCAATAAGGGAGAAATAGTCCTTGTTTAAGCAAAAAATATTTGCATCAAATGCAGAAAGTTACTTAAAGTATGTTAAAAAGTATTTGGTTTTAATGCAACAAATAAAATTACTAAAAAAAATCAAGGCCATTATATAAGCATAGATTTTTAACAATTAAAAAATGCAAGTTATATTTAAAATGTGAATTATTTGTGTGTTTAAATTCATAAACACATGTGCACACACACACATATATACACACACGTGTGCACACTTAGAGGGAAGGAGGCTTATCTGCTTAAGTACTGAGCTGTTCTCCATAATGCTTGAAGCTGCAGAATCTTACTGAACTGATGTATCAGTTTCTCATATTAGTACCGCCCACTGTTTGGGCATAATTCAGTGGTAGAGTTCAGTGTTTCTGGATTATATGGGGTGTCATAATTTCCTGATGACTGGTTATGTTATTTATAATGCAGAGGGTGTTAATCCTGTGGTGATTAACACTCTATTTGAATTACCAGAGGTCAAAGGTACATTCTTTTATTTGGGTGTTTTTGCAGTGTTTCTTCCTTTGATTTTTTTTTTTCCCCCCAAAGGCTTTCTGTTATCTGTTTTATCTGAAAATTACTTTGACGTAATTTGGGATGGAGGGAGGAGAGGAGCATCATTCTTCCTTGGGGCCCCAAGTCTGTTCAAGCTGTAGTCGTTAGAACATAAATTCTCTTTGCAGTGTATGGGTCCTCCAGAAATCTTCCATTTAAAAGTAGTGAAAATCTCCTAAGCGAAAGAAGCATAGTCAACAGCACATGGAAGAAGGCATTCCCCACTTAGCCTCTGAAAGAGCCGATACCTACCTGTGTCTCATTCTAAGCCATTTTGGCGAGATTTATTAAAGAAAAGATTATATATATATGTGTGTGTGTATATAAAATTGTGTATGTGTCTGTATATGTATGCACACGCTTTATAATGTATAAATATAAAAGACTGTCGTTTCGGGTGATTTGGAGATACCGTAGAGATTCTTGTCCAGCTGTCAGCTGTCTCCCAATTACTGTGCTTTCAGAATTGAGGAGCTATTTTAAAAGCCTTCAATTCTTTCAAAGGTGTGGCTGCGCGGAAGTTACCCTTACCCTGATATTTCAAGCCTTTCTCTAAATACCGTGGTCTTTTTTGCATTTTGCTGAGCTATGTTCCTTACGGGGCTGGAGCTGGTGAGATGGAAGCGGTGAAGGCTTTTTGCTGTCTTGTTTTTCACACAGTCTTGGGTTTGTGTAACCCTTCGTGCATCTTCAAGAGAGTTCAGTTATGCGTCCAGGTTTTCTGAGTTGCTGTGTCCCAACTGCAAAGACTGTCCAGTGGTCTACAGCAATTGTCAGGGTTTACCCTGCTGTGACACTGGCTTTGCTCCTGTCTATAAATATGACAGCAAGACATTCCTTGACTGAAAATGCTGAGGTAGCTGTTTCACCTGGAGGTTTCTTCATGCTGTGGGCATTCCACCAACTCAAAATCTGGAAAAGTATGGGGATGGAGGAATACCTGCAAGAGTTCCCTCGCTGTCATTTTTCCACTTGTAAACCTCTCTAGTGCCTGAAACTGCTAGAAGCCAGTTACAGGAGAATTGTGTTGATACACAGTAGCCCTCTGCAGTGTTTAGAACTTGCATATTGCGTATACAGGAGCTGGTCAAAGAGCAAGGAAGGAATCATTAATATTAGGAAGCCAAAAATGAAAGGAGAGCAGCTCACCTGGTGAGGTCGGTATTTGGAGCTTCAGATTATATTCTGCTCAGATGGTGCTAATCTTGGAAATTGTGAGGGGATATGATAGTCTGCCTCTCCGTTTTCCAATAGAGGCATAGCTGATCTCGACTTGGTGTTTTAAGAAAACTCTGCATCAGACTAAGCTGATCAAGTGTTAACAACGTGTATTTTGCAGAGCTGAAACATGAGTTCACTGGTGTATGAAAGCTCTGTTTTAACTCAGTCACCAGCTATGGGCATAGTGCCTGAACTCCTGGATGCAGTCTTTCGATCTGTCAGAAAATTGAAACGTATTATAATAATCTGCGTTTAATCTACGTACCAAATGTGTGGGTGTTTTAATGTTGCTCTACAGCAGATCGGATGACTATTGAGTAAGTGGAAGCACGGAGGCAAGATACTCCTGTCCAGCTACTCATCTGATGATTTTGTTTTACTGTCTGTTGTGTGCTGGCTTTCGCTCTGCTTTTCTCTTTGGTGTTTTGCTCGGAGCTCTGTGAGGTGCTAAGATTAGTGCTGGTTTGCTTTTGTCAAAATCTTTCATGTTTGCTATGACAGATAGGTGAAAAAGTAGTATTCGTTCTGCTCCAGCATGCAAGGAATCCGGCTCAGACACTGAGGACAATTAGTCTTATGTTGTGGGATAAAAAGCAGACATGCTAAAGTTTTAGGGGTGCTTTTTTCCTGTACACGCTCCAGGGGGAACTCTGCATATAACGCTGTGGCTTCCTACATGGCTTTTCTGTTTAACTGCTGTCTGCCATTCAATTGCTGGCCTGTGGTTAGCTTTATTTCTCTTGTACAAATACTAAACACTGCACTGGCTTCATTCCTTCTTTTTTTGTTCCTTCAGTGTTTCACTTATATTTTAATAGTTTCATTTACACTTAGAAATGTTTTTTCTACTTCTGCAGAGAGCTTGCGAGCAATTTGGCACCACAAAATGTACAGAAAGCACAAGAACTTGAGGGAGAGTTCAGTCGGCGGCAGAATTAAAGGCCGAGGTGGCTTTGTGAGTGGAGCAGAGAGAAATTGGGAGGAAAATAAGTTGCGGGAGAGAGGGAGAAACAGGGAAGGGAAACAATTGTAAGAAGGAAGATAGCATAACAAAGTGAGAGAAGGGTTAAAAATGTAGAGAAATGGGACTAAAGATAATGGAAGTAAAAAGAATCTTGGAAGTGCAAGAGAGAGCGTAACAAGAAAGAGAATAGTAATAAATTAGAAAGTGTCTGTACTTTTTAAACTTTATTTGTAGTCAACATAATAAAGTTAATGTGAAAGTTGATGCCTCATCTTCCAGAATTATTTTTCCTTTCGTTTCTGTTACTCCTTGAAGTTAGAAAAAACACAGTAAGAAATAGGACAGGAAAGAAAAACCAGGCAGATACTTGCTTTCATGAATCAAAAGAACTGCAAGCTGTTAATATGAAGATCCGAATTTTCATCGGTTGAAGTTTAATTTGTTGGCTGCAGCATTTAATAGGGTCTTGCTCTGGGAAAATTAAATATGTAAACTACTAATAACAAATGATACCACTAGTTAAAAATGTTACTTTTGTCTGAATACATTATTTCACTGTATATGTCAAAACCAGTTTTTTGTCTGCTGGCATATTTCTGCATCAACTTTCTTGAAAGAGTTCTTGTATTATGGCCTTACTGTAGCAGAACACTGAGCCTGAAAGTCTGTAGATAGAACATTTCTAATGGTGTGTAATGTGAAATTTTAAGTGATGAACTGCCTGATTAAAACCAGAATATATTTTTTACTAAAACCTGTTATTGGTGTTGTGTAAATCCAGTTGTGCTACTATGAGGTTGGGGGCGGGGGGGAATCGGGAGGGAAAGGAATTTCAGGAGGCAGCAAGAAAAGACTGAAAGAATGTAGAACTGAAGGTGTAACTAAAACTTACGTAAATATCAACACTTTAAATGTGAACAATAAGATCCAGCTTGACAATTAAGATTTAGTTCAGGAAGGATGGAGAAAGTTGTTCGCTGATTTGGCTGGTATAACTAGAACAATGTACTTAGAAGTTTTAATATTGAAGATTATGTTGTGTATAAGTATACATTATATTATAATTTTGCTAGTCCTGTTTCAAAGTCTGTTGAAATCTGCTTGATTCCTTTTAACATCTGCCATAAACAACTACTTGTTTTCTTTGGTTAAACCATAAATACTTGCAGAAGTGCTGTGATCTTACTTTTCAAAACAACCATTTGAAAAGTTTGCATAATGCACTTAAGTAACATGGCTGTCTCACCAGGGCTATGAATCTGTTACTTGTGGTGCTCTTTTGTGGTGACTTTTTCCATAAGCAAAATTTATGCAATTAAATTTGTTACTCTACATTAAAAATATGCTACTTGAAATAAGCTTAGAGATGTACATCAGAAATATTAAGTATCCTCATCCTGTTTTCATTTTACTGCCGTGTCTCCATTTGTCTGGCATTTGCACTAACCCAGTCAATAAGCATGTATGAACCACGTCAACTTTTTCTGTTTGTAGAACTAATTGCATTTTTCAAATATATTTTAATAAAAAAATATTTTACTGCTTTTTTGCACAGTACAACGTCCCAATCTAAGACACCACTGGGGTCAGAAGACAGTAGGTAGCCTATATAGCGTTTGAACTGGTACTCCAGTTCCTGGTTTCCTAAGGATAAATGTGATTGTTCCAATATAAATGTTTTAGATCACAATGACAGCTATGGAAATTAAACGTAGCCAGCAAATTCTATTTTCTGTCTAGCTAAGTAAAGGAGAGGACAGATGAAAAAATTCCCATGGCGATTGATTTCTTATGAACAGCGATGAATCTTTTCCTTTTGCTATATTAATTTTATTGTATTCTCCAAAAAAAAAAAAGGGGGAAGAAAGTCCAGCTTGGGTTTCTTTGCATCTTCTTCATATTCAAGTTTATCATTTAAAGGTGAAAAATTTATAATATCATTACCAGGCCATATTGTAGAACATACTGCAAACACTTCTGTAAACATAAGGAAAGTTTACCCTTTAGGATAGTTTCCAGAGAGTTGCAATGGTCTGTGAATGGAATAGACTTTAAAATTCTGTGAAAATCTGGGGACTGGACAAGAGAGAAGGATTTCTGATTTCCTAAGAACGTTGTTTCTCCTAGTTTATTATGAACGGTGCTCTGTTTTCAGAGGCTTTCGCAGTATTAAGCGTTACCTTATCCTGCTTTAAAATATCTTAAAATGTTGGGTCTTCTACAGAGATTCGCTTTTTTAAAAATAACTTTTGATACCTGCCTCAGAGGCTACTCTAATGCAGAATGTTCTCATATAGACTATGTGGTGGTTTTGCACTGAGAGAGAATAAGTAGAGTGAGACTACTCTGCCAAAAGGTGAATCTTTGAGCTACGTTCATCACAGTTGGTTTTTTCCTGAGGTACGTTCCTGGCTTTTCTAGTTTTAGATGATTCATTTTCCCTTCTAGCGTCTCCTCAGGGTCTACCTGCATCTTCACCAAACCTGCTCAGTCTTGACGACTGGTTTGAGTCCACTGTTTGCACTCATCAGAGGAGACTAGACGACTCTGCCTTTTCAGGTGGTTCCTTCAGTTATGGCTCGGAGCACTTGAGCATGCTGTTCTTAATAAGCTTATACTACTTCTCTCTGGGCCAATTCTTTCTTGTTTCCACGGCAACTTCTTAAGTAACTCCATCTAGCAAAGTATGCTTTGTAGCAATTCGCTATTAGAAGTAATTTAATAGTCTTTTTTGTGAACTACACCAGGCACTGGGTATTTCTGTCGGGGCTGAAGACTCGGGCTATGGAGTGCTCAGTTGCTGCATCTATTGTGAGGGTTTTTTTTCTGAGGGGGAGGAATTAGTGTAGGTTGTAGCTCAGAAAAGAGGCTACGGGATATTATTTGTGTATTTTTCAAAATCAGTATGTTGTGACCCTTAAGACACAGCCATTTTTTTTGGGGGGGGACGGGGGACTCTCTTAAAGTTTATAGCAAAATAAATGGTTAAAATGGAGCTGCAGTTACTTGAAAGACACAAATATACATTCATTATTTCCTGAGTATGTTGTTTTTATGAGAAAGCAAAGGAAGCAATGGCTGGGTGTCATTAAGGAGTAGCTATTGGAAAGCGGTGAAATGAGCAATGAGACTTGTAAAGTGTCATGAAAACTGAAACACCAGGGTACAAAGTACCGCTTATCCTCACAGATATGGATACCATATGGCAACATGAAGGGAAATGGAGAGTAGGAGACAAGAATCCTATTATTCCTCACACTTTCATTTGCTTGCTATTTGCTTTGGGCAAATGACTTAAGAAGTTGTACGTGAACCTTCTTCTGGCACAGTATTTAGTGACAAGACACCTGTCTTCCTTGTCAGGCTCCTTGAAGTTTCTTTGGTGTGATTCCAGCTTTGGCGCTTCTGATTATTGTTGTTTTTCTAATAGCTCTAGAATAATCTTTTATTGACTGTTTCTACATTGAAATCTGTATTCATTTTCTGGCACTATAACCCTTTCTTCTCTTACAGCATTTCACTTGTTTTCCTTAAGAAAGACAGTCTGCTATGATTTTGTTGTTGCTGTCTCTGAAATCTCTGCCTTCTCTTTTTTCCTTTCTCTGCAAGTTACCATCTCTGGCCAACTTTCCCATCTCTCCTTTATATGTCTTTGGAATCGGGTGGACTGATTGAGAGTACTTCAATAGCAGACATTGAAAGGATTTGGCTTCTGGAAAGACGGCTGTATGGTCCGTGTGCCTTTGAAATCGTACATAGGAGGAGAGCTGTATCAGCTCTGTAGGGGCTGCTACAGCTGTGAAAAGATTTTTCACATCCTCAGCTGCTTCCTCCTTCCCACCTCCTAAATGACACACCTATCTACTGGCCAGTTTTCTTTGCTTATAACTGTTTTCTATTAGTTTCATATTTCTCTGAAATTAACAGAGCTTCCTTAAAAATTGTTAAACTAAGTCTGCCAATATTTTATGCAGTTAGCGTCACTGTAATAGTTGTTTGAAGTGTCGGTTCTAGCGTGTTTCACCTTTGCTGTTCTGACTTCAGTGTTTGTGAAACCGTACTTGAAAACTTCCTTTTCTGATGATGTTAATGGTTGGTTGGTAAGACGAAAGCAAGGGTGTCGTACAATGTGCAAAACCAGAGAGAGCATGAGCATGCTCACCCATTGTTACTTACATTGCAACTTTCAGCTATTTTGCCCCACACCACCTGAGGCGGGGACCATTAGCGTATTTGGTTTTACCCTCGCCTAAGGTTATGGAAATGAGCATCTGTTCGACTGTGTTACGGCAAGATAATGTGATTTTAAGTGCAGGTCTTTTCGTCATAGCAATGGATGCTATATCAAGAGAGAACAAGAAAAACTGCATAGGAAGGTTGTGTGGCAGGGCAAGGAAATTGTACAGAATTTAACAGAAAATGTGATAAAGGGAGCCCCTGATGCCTAAGTTTTGTGTGTTGTCATTCTGAAAATTAATGCTTTGTGTGTTATATTAGGCTGTTGTGGGCATGCAGTGACGAAATTACAGGTAATAAATTACCACTCTTCCTACTGAAGCTATATAAACTTCGCCTAATTTTAGCACCACAATGAGATGTAGTGTAGTCCTCTATGCTACGGAGTTCAGTGCAAATACTTGAACTTTCCTGTGGTCTCATAAAGCTGGCATTTCAGGGTTTTTCATAGTTGCAAAGATTACCATTACACCACTACAGTGGTGTAAAAAGCATTTTGCAGTGCTTTGCCAAGTGGAACACTAGCCTGTTTGTGGAGAAGAAGTGTCCAAAGGACATCCCAACTTCTGTTCTCTACAGAAGTGCTCAATGTGATGCAGCATTAAGGGGCAGAATCAACCCAGTATCTTCTCCGTTTCAGAAACGGGGAAGAAACTGAAATACGAAGCTATTCGCACTAGAAATGTTGTAAATCTCACAAAATATATAAGCTTTCCTCTTCGACATACATCAAAGGCATAAGACTTGGGAGATTAAAATATGTTTTTAATCTTGGTTCGATGAGCAAAACTTTCACTGTAATATTTATTATGAGAGGCTCTACTTGTGTTGCCTCTTCCCTTTGTTCTGTTTATATATGACTTCCTTTCTTCCAAAAAAGTAGGAAGTATCGCTTTCACAAAGCCAAAGGATATTGCAATGGTTTGTTCATTTAAGCTGAATTGTAGGCCCACGTGGCAGGCACAAACTTTTCTTTTATTGTCCTGGGTCCCAGAGGAAGAGCAATGCTTTCTGATGGCTTCCCATGAATGCCTTTCATTTGTGGAGGAGTTTCAGTGGCTTGTGCTGACTGTACAAAGATCAAACGGGCAGGAAAATTGTGGTTTTGAGAAACGTAGCCAAGATCTTTGTTATTTTCTCAAAAGTTTTTCTTCTATAACCCTGTTTTTTAAGGACACTATTAGGACAATAGTTGTAGTGGCTGATGGAAAAAAAACTCGTTCTATCCTTTTCTCTTTAAAATGTAAGTATTTTCTTAGTTATTAGAAAATTTGTAGGCATGTATAAAGAAAATACTAACCGTAATTGCAGTCTGTCTGTATTGCATTTGGAATCAACGGTATCCAAAATTAAGCTTAAAAAAATGTTGTGGGTGCTTGGTGCTGCAGTTTGATCTATAATGGGACACCGCGCCTGCAGAGTTCTGCTGAAATCACCCAGTTTTTTTGCCTGGCACGAAGGCCTGTCAAACAGATTTGATTATGGAATTTGACCTGTTGAAGTCTCCTCTGTTTCAAGAACAGATTTTTTTTTTTTCCCCCTCAACGGGTTTTCTTAGCGTTCTTCATAAAGATTTCCTTTTTGCTTAGCTGTTAGTAAACCAAAGTATTGGAAAGCGATGTGCAGACCACAACATCTTTTTAGCTGCAGCAATGGCATGTTTTGCCAGTAATACACAGTTTTCATGGTGTTACTCATATAAAACCTCATGTTTGTCATAGAAATTCAGTTTTTGTTGAGGGATTATTTTAATAAAACCAAAATGGCTTAAGTTTCTGAAGTAAAACACACAGCATCTTTAGAGGTCAGATGTAGCTGAAACTCGAACAGCTGTACAACATGCATCCTAGATTGTTTTTAATTGTCTTCCCTTTCTCTAACAGCAGTAATTCTTGTTTATATTGTCAAGAACCTTTCCACTGAGCACCAGCGCACCATACTTTAAGGTCGCATGCTTAACCCCCTGCACGGTTACAATGTAAATGGGCCCCCTTTGTTTTCATTAATGTGTGCAGGGTGGGTGCAAGGCAAGGCTGTCCGCGAGGCTTAAATAACTTATTGTAGAAGTGTCTTAAAGAAAGCATATTTTTGTCTCCATACCACAGTTCTTTAGCCTTACTCTTGTGCATCCAACCGACAGCCAGTTTGGCAATGGATTTTTGTGTGTCATTTCGTTCTTTTGACCTCTGATACTTTTTTCTTTTTTTTTTAACTGAGCTAATGGATTCACTTCAAATAATGAAAAACGAAGCAGCTTTTCCTCTTTCCTTTCTTGATATCCTAAAAGTAGTAAACAACGCTGGAGATGCTCTTTTCCACGCAAAATACTTTATATAACAATTTACCAGTTGCTGTTTGTGTGTTGATGTAGAGGTTTAAAATTAAGGCTTTCTAAACATGTCGAATTCAATTAGTAGGCTCAATGCTTTTAATCAGTTTAAAAATGAACACAGTATAGCCTTTTAAAACGATTTCGGGAGTTTTAAGTAAGCCTTGTGCTTTTCTGTCTGTGGTCATTGATGTGTGGAGGAAAAATAGTGTTGAAATCTTACAAGTTATTTTGGTTTTGATGATCTAGAGTTGCCCCTGAATCTCAAGATTTCAGGTGATTTCAAGCCCAATGCTGATTGTAATCTGTGGATGGCATCTGTAGCTCTTTTTGTAAACCAAAAAAGTTGAAGTTATGCTCTCAAGTTCTGCACCGTGTCAAAAAAATTGACCATTTTATATATATGTGTGTGTATATCTCTCTCTGTTTCAGGTTGTTTACTTTTTTTAATATGTGATTATAATTTTGGACCATGAATACAATTTGATTCGTGTCTGCTTTTGAGACACATAGGTTTTTACCAGCACGTGTAAAGAGTATACACATGTGGCTGTGATCCATCCAATGTGATGAATTTGATCCAAGAGGGTTGTATGCGACAATTTCTGTGTGTGTACTGAATGTGTAAGCACTGAATGAACAAGGCAAGGGGAAATTATTATCTCTAGAAGATCAAGTAATAATACGTGCTCATCAAAGCAGAACACTTCTGAATATGGCAAGTTGTAGCTTAGCAGGAATAGTTCTTTGTTGGTTTTCAAGCTGTATTAATCAAGGTAGAAAATCGGGTTTTGTTTGCCAACTTGCAGTTGAGGCAAAAATAGGGACTTCCTTGAGGCGAAAACTCTTCAGTGTGAACTTATGTTCGTAGTATTTGGTTGCTGTACTGTAAAACTGAAATGTTATGACAACATGTTTTCACAAACGATTATCAAAGTATTGTTTTTCATGATAACTGCTGTGCTCTTAGGTTTTGGACTTGAAAGTTTTGTGCTGGGTTTTAATTTTCTTACAATTCATCTAAACTTTCCTCTCTGATTTGACTAGTTACAGAAGTTTAAACAGGATGATAACTGCCAACCTTGAAATAAGATTTTTTTTAACACTCAAGAACGTAATGATTGTTTGGTATTAGAGTAGTTCTGTCTGTTAATAAATGCTGAAGAAACATTTTTGTGAAACAAAAAAAGTGAAAGTATAGCATTTTAAGACTGTAAATAAGTAGTACAACAAATGTAAGTCTTCCAGCATGCAGTCTTCTTGACAACAGAGTTGTCGATGAATATGAAAAAATAATTAAATATTGTTAAAAGGCAGTTCATATCCTAATAAAACTGGTTTAGCTCGCTTTTTCCTAAATGAATCTAAAGTTATCCCTGAAAATTCATTTGGTATATATAAAGGGATTGCGTAATAACATCTTAAATAAAAAATTAGAAAGGAAAAAAACCCCGAAACGCCTCAAACTCCAGAATCCAAATATTGAAGAGAGAGACCATTTTTTTACCAAATAGCATTTTTTCCTCTTTCAGAAGATAAATATTTATATATACCCCATTAATAGTTTGGATGATTGTTCATGTGTGGACTCTGAATGCTGCGAAGTGTGATTTGCCCTATAGCGTCTGTTGAAGCAGAGTGTGAAGTAGATAGTAACATTCAAGGGAGGCTTAGAGCTCTAGTATAGCTTGTCATGATGCGTCTTATAAGGACAGGAGCTTTTGTATGAGAGAACAGAGGTCAAACCCTCCTCCACAAATTGCTATTTTTCATTTCCGCAGCAACCCTGAAGATCCAAAAGCTTGCTTTCTTAGGTTAGTGGAGAACATCTCCATTGTGGCATGTACTCACTACGTGTCTGTTAAGGACTCTTGGCCGGTTTATGTTAATACATCCTTGACATTGCTTTAACTTTTACTAGTGGAATAACTGATCCTTCTCGAAGAGCGCAGAGGTGATTAGTCAGCCACCTTTGACCTCTCTCAAGTTGGACTTTGCAGCTGAACTTGAGAACCCGTATCTTACTTCTCGCGCCTATAGAAGGGAACATCAGTGAATGGCGAGGCAGGAGCCGTGGACGTCGCAGTGCAGTGTACCAGAGTGTGTTGTTACGGGGTGTCACAGAGTAACAGCGCTGTCTGTTTTCCAAACTGTATCGTCGTAGTTTGTGAGCACATTATGCAAATGTCATATTCGTTAAATTGCCAGAATCTTCAGCATGTGACTTTGGTTTCAGAGAGTAATCGATGTGCATACGCGCACAGTGATCTGTTGATCATGCTGTTTGGCTGTTTCCTTTGTTAGGCGCTTGGATCACTATAAAAGTTTCCCTCATTGAATGCTGTGTAGTTAAAGAAAATTGTCTATATAATGGTTTTTGTTATAGTGGAGTTTTCAAACAGTTGGCCTTTAAAGCTTGAAATTCTTTCCCAAGTGTTCATCTATAAATACTTGCATTTTCATGGAAAATGAATATGACAAATTGACAGTATTTAGAACTTGATTAGACTCTCTAAATAAAAATATTTCCAGAAGAAGTTTTTTTAATGCAGTCGTAGATGACAGGAAGTAAACTTCAAAATTTTCTTAACTGATTTATTTTGCCTCTGAGCTACTTCCTTGTTCTTGCCTTTGTGTGCTTTTAATTGTTGGGTTAATTAGTTGATAATCTTCCTTTTAAGGATGAAAAATAGAGCTTTTATTTTCTTGCTCCTGAGGGGATAAACTAATTGTTGAGAGCTTTATTGCTCCCTTCCTAAGAGTGTGAAACAGAGCAAAAATCCTTCCCCAAAATCAAAATAAAGTGAAAACAAACCCATGTAGGGTATTCGGGAATATTAATGGAAGAAAAGCGATACTTAATGGTATGGACTGTTAACGTCTAAAGTCCAGGAAGTGCAGTGTGTAGCGAGGTCTTTTACTGGAACACGACTCAATCAAAATAGAATAATCAATAACTGGCTATAGTTTGAATTAACAGGTTTATGAAGTGTACGGTGTTACAGACATATTGCATTCAGAAGAGTAAGAGCAAGACATGTTAGAGAGTTCCTGGCGTGCTGGAGGTAGGCAACTGAGTATCACGAGAGGATGAGAACCGCTGTGGAAAGCGACCTGTCCTCGGAAGGGGTGGAAGTCTGCCTGCACACACCACGGATTAATGCTCCGACTCCACTTTGCCATACTGCAATAAAGCAGGATGTGACAAAACCTGGGGCTGCAGGTGTGCTGTCTGTGTTGCACCCTGGCCTACGTGTATCTGTATAAAGAGTATACAGGCAGATATGTAGAGGATTAGGCAGAGTTTACGTTTAGTTTAATTTAGGAGAGATGGTTTTGTTCTCGAAAAAACTGTAAGTTTCTTTGGAGTCTTACAGGATTGTAAGCTTGAGCAGCTGTATTAATGATAATGAAGCATTGTCGCCTTTAGCATTGTAGGTGTACCTGGACTACCGAATTAATTTTGCAGTTATCTTTTTCCTTTTAAGTGTGAGATTTGTGTTGCCTGTGTATACGAGTAAGGCGTATAGCTGCTTTATCATTTGTAATGGCAAATTAGTGTCCATATATAGGTGGCATATGTATATATTACAGGATTATGTAGCTTTATACTCGATGAGTCAGGATGACATATGCAGACTTTGTTCCTAAACATGCTCTGAATGCAAAAGAAGTAAAAATAAGGAATTGCCTGCCGCCCCCGGAGGACATCTGTATTTACTGTAAGTACTGCATCAGGAATAGTGACTGGACATATTATGGGTGACTGATGAGAGTTAAATCAGTAAACTTCTCAATAATGTTCTCCTTTGTCAGTCCCCCATTTTTAAAATTTGCTGATATATTGCATTTGTTTGTACACTTACACTGCACACCCTCCATGTTTTTATCTAAAAATGTAGTTACGTACTGTAAAAAAACTGGAGGAGGATAAGGCACTGAAATCAGATTAATGACTTTTCAGTTGAGGAACAAGGGTCGTAGCTTGCAAAGAAGTTTATTTCTAAATGCTGTTTTAATCATTAATGTCTAGTAGCGGGTGGTGGTGTCCTTCTTGCTGCTTGACAACGCCATATTCGCCATACATTATATACGTTTATCAGGTTCCTGTACTCTTTCCAGGAGTGTGCTCTGAATTATTTTTCTATCCCTTTTGCTGTGACAGCGAGTACTACTACTGCACTGACATGACTATGAATTTTAAATCTACATCAGGGTGTGCCGTGGTGTCACTGGGGGTAGTGAAGCTGTTACTTGAGCCAAATGTGACAAAACTTTGTTTTTGAAACAGCATGGTGAGGGTCCCATTCTCCCGGGGATATCCACAGACCGGGTGCATTTATAGTACCGTAAGGATGATAAAGGCGTTGAAACCCTTGTGTCATTCGACGATATGATGCAGCTGCGTGTGGTTATCTTGCATATGTACTAAACTGCTGTTCTGCTATGGCATGTGTCTTAGGCAAAGCATGCCCACAGGCACTTCTGGACAGAAGTGGCTTGCTATTTCACTTGTTCGTGGCTTGCAGCTTCCGCGTTCTGCAGTGTTTAATCCATTCTGTAACTTGGCTTTGTGTGTTTTAAATGATTTCAATAAAACTAATGACGTTGGGAATACGTCCCGAATTACTGCGCGGCTGTATTTTCACTAGACGTTGCGCTAGAAAGTATTGTGGCTAAGGCAGTAAGGGGCTTGATGGCAACAGGTGGTGGCTTCAGTGATGGGACAAAAATGGTGTTCTAGGCTCTTCCATACTAAACAGATACCAAGATGTGCTTTTTAACGACATCGGTGATGTGACATGTACTTAAACGCTAAAGATAGTCACAAATAAAAATGCAGTAATGAATTCAGAATCTAGTGTTCAGTGTGTTGCATCTTTCTTCGTATTTCGGGGATGTTTAAAAATATTTTTTCTTGTGACCAATAATAATAAGTTTAGTGATTCCAGTTTGTATTTTGAGTGCTAAGAGGATAGGGTGTCTGGTTTGTAGACTTTGGTCCATGTTGGCATCTGTAAATATTTTAAGAGAAGCTGGTATGTAGCTTAGCGTATTAGGGCTTCAGTATAAATTAGATGAGTCAAAGCAAAACCTTACTTACATGTAGAATTATTTCATTAGAAGCAGTAAAGTTATACGAGTATTTAATTGAAACTAGAGTTCATTTCTGTATTTTGTGAGATTGTATTGCCTACTTCTGTCTTTGAAGCCCATAATTTTTTCCTTTCCTTCCCCTCCCCCTAAATTATTCGTAGTATCTGATGATGTTAATTTTGATACACTAAGAAAATTATACTTATAGGGTACTCTTTGGAGTTCTTTTGAACACGTAAGATAATTTATTGTATGATTCTTCAGTGCTTATTAGAACCTCACGTAATTGTTGATGCTGAAAATTCTGTCTGCTGGCTTAGTGAACTCGTGCAGGTTGTGCTCGTCGTGGTTCAGGATTGCAAAACGTAAGCTGTCCGGAGTGCACATTAGTGAAGTGAGTCTTGTATCGCGTGTTGGCTCCACTGAGTTCAGCAATAGTAAATAATCACTGAAGCATGCACTGCCGTGCAGTCCTTCAGAACTTAAGTGTTCAGCGTAACTACTGTTTGCATGTGACCAAAATGGGAAAAGGGAGGTGTGTACAAAGGAGTGAATTACAACAAAGAACACTTTCTGCTTCAGTTCTTGTTCAGAAAACATATGTTCAGCCATGCAGGCAACAGTTGGGGTAAAGACACACTGTAGGTTTGGAAACAAAAGGCATGTTCTTTTCCTGCATTCACAATGTTTTCAAACATTCACTTGTTAGGGACTAGCCTGTCAGCTGGATCTTCTTGCAGGCGTGATTTCTTTTTCCTGACTTCTTTCAAAAGCTTTTTCCCCCACAATGTTTTACACTTCATATAATCCAGTATGCAGGGTAGGCCTGCTTCAGTCTTTGTGCTATTGATGATTCAGAGGTGGAGGGGCCATGCTCTGAGAGAATGTGGCTAAAGGGTAACCTTTCACTCACCCATACATCTGAAGATGCTAAGCCACTCTTATTCCAAATATCTTGAGTGGTTTGGTTGCTCTTTCTTGATGAGATGGGTTTATACTTCACTTTTAGAACATTGCCAAACTGATAAGTGCAGCACAAGTATTTTGAAAGTGTTGATCTTCATACATTTTGATTTTTTTTTATATAACTGAGCATTAAAAATCTTTCGGAGACCTATCGTAAGTGACTTGAATCATCTAATAAAAAAGATTTTTTTTTTATTTTTTTCCTTCACTGGAAATTCATTCAGTTTTGGCATGCCAGAGTAATCAAAAGTTACTTGGTTATTGCTTCTGTTTGGATTCCTTTTTCCTAAATATATGGTTCAAGACCCTAGTATAAATGTGCTTATATAGGCATAAGGGTAATGGTTGTTTCCAAATAAGCTCTGCCTGGTTTAATTTATGACCTTTAAACTCGAATAACTAGAAAATGTACTGCTTCAGCTCCACAGATACAGTTAAATGGTGTGACTTTCTAGTGTAGACAAGACTTAAAAGTTTCTTTGGAAATGTCTAAGTGATCTACTCGCTGGAGGTTTTTCTAGGTTGAACTACTCATCTATCAAGTCAGGTATTCATCCTTTGTTGTCAGCAGTGAATACCTCAGAGAGGCAGGGCTCCCTACATTTTAACGCATGTAGACTTGTATATAGAGCTTAAGCACATGTCTAACTTAAAACATTCTCCTCTATAACTGGGTTATGTACTTGCTTTGTTTAGACGTGCACCATTGAATATAATGCTAGGGGAGACTATCTAATCTTTTTGGCAATGGCTTCACACCAGAAACTTGAGCCTTTTACCCTACAAAAATACAAGAATTACGTGTCTTTCATAAAAATCTCTATTCCTTTATATTTTCTTTAAACACAGACATAATATTTGACTCGGACAAACTGTTTTAACGTTGGAAGTGCTCTATCAGTAACCAGAAAGGTTATAGAATTTTATGTTGGCTTGTGGATTATTCGTGTATTCTGTTGGAGTATTAATAGTGTTAGCTGAATTCAGGAGCCTGGGAAATTACCGCTGGTGAACGTCCAGTGGTTAGGATTTCACACATAAGGTCCTTCCGACCATGAGAATCATTTAGACAACTAGAAAATCCACAGGCAAGAAAACTCCATGTAAATATTTTCTAATGGAAGGTGCCAGCAAATACATCCTTGCCAACATATGTCAAAACTGCCAGAAGATCTGTGAGGATGGGGATTAACTTTTTAGCTCTGTCATCTTAAGAACCTTGGCAGGGAAACATTATTTAAACACTTTTCTTTGACTGCATGTGACTGACTGAAAAGATGGTAACAGTAGATAAAACTAATATGAAGCAGTTAATGATACTGACATATATTCCAAATCTGCACCTTTTACTTTTCATTGAGCTCTGTGTCAGACATCCATGAGAATACTGCATGTTTAAAATAAATTGTCCTTCCTTCTCCAGTGAAATTTGATTATTTGTCTCCAGTCTGATAAAGGAAAGCACGTGCTAGTATATTGCTTCTTTTCAGGAATTTTTTGCCTTATTTTATAGGCTCCCTAAAAGTAAATTTTTTAGATGTTTCAGGGACTTCTCTGACTCTCAGGAAGAAACCAGTTAATAATAATTTTTTTTCCCTTCAGCTCCCACGAGCCTACTTTCATTGTACAGTTTGCATATAACAGCTAGTAAGAGTAGAATGTACCTTAAACAAATCTATTAGGATCACCGTGGCAAGAAACTGGGAAAATGGCAGGAAAAACGAACGATGATTTTGTAAACCTTCCAAAGGTCAGAAAAAGGCTTTCACTAAGTATGCAGAGGCTAGAAATCAAATCCCATTTCCTATCATAAGAAACCAGTTGTTTTAGCAGCAGTGGTTAATGTACTGTATGTGAAAGATTTAAGACTAGTTGGAAAGCTTTGCTTCTGTTTTATTAGGCTGCTATTGAAAAGCCAACAGCATAACTTCAACTAGGTGCTTTGAGATTTCTTAATGGGCTGTCAAGGGCAAGACACCAGGTCTGTGCTATACTAGCTCTTTCCTGTACATTAAAACAACAGGGGCCAAATGATCATATACAGAAGTATGAATTACTTGATGCTTTCTCTGTTCCATATGGTCAGCCATGTCTTTGGCAATTAATCATGTACAGAATCAGTTGAGTGCTCTCTGAAGCATTGAAGTCAACATTTAGTTGTACCTGTGCCAGTGGGGGCAGTGGGGGTTGCGAGCGTAAAATAGCAGGATGAAGAGCTGCTGGCGCCGAAGCCAGAGCAGCTGGCTTCTATAAACAACACTTTTTTTCCTCCTTTTTTTTTTCTTTTTTACTTTCTTTGACAAACATGAGCTATTTTTCAATATCATCCAAAACATGAGGGTTGCTGAGTGAAACTCTGATATCTGGCATGGTGGATTAATAAACAAAAGGCAGAGAATTGGGTTTAATGTGCCCAAATTACTGGGTGATAACTTAAACCATACTGGCTGCTTCCATCGTATCAATGAAAATGGGACCATTTGCTCATATTATAAGTAAAAGTTTTAAAGGAAGAAACGAGCAGTGGTTTGTAAGCAATTACTCTTTTTTTATCACATAGAAGTTATGACATGTTAGATTAACATGGCTTAATATATATCAGGTTCTTTTTTTTTTTCCCCCTCTCTAAAAGGTAGGTTTTTCTAGTTTTACAGAATTTCATCAGGATACTTTTTGCACTAAAAGCAAAATAAAGTCACACGAATAACAAGGAAGATAGGGAATGACATTTAAAATTTTAACCCTGCTTACAGATTTTACCCTTTGTTTTCCCTTTCTGTATTAGTTATTGATTATTGAGAGATGACTGCTATATTAAAGTAGAAGTGGTTAGTAAAGACTCAGAAGCTTATGCTATTTAAACTGGTGGTGAGTAGATTAAATCTTAACTTGGAGTGAAAAATCTGATTTGTTAGCCCAATAAAGTGGGACCATGAGACAAACTGTCCCAAGTGCCACTTTAGCCCAGACTGAAGGCTAATCTGTTTGACAGAATGCTAGGCTTCATGTCTCCAGCTATACAGTGTTTCTAACCTTACGTCTGGCTTCTCTAGAGGTCTGTACTGAAGGAAGGAAAATCTAGCTTTAAAAGACTGTGGAAATGTACCATTGTGGGTTTTGGAGTGCTTAGATGTTGCTTTTTTTCGCTTGCTTCTAAGCATGTCGTGATATTCACCCAGGATACGTACAGTTAAGCAGGGTAGTGGTAGATGCTGAAACACAGTTTCTTCTGCTGTATGTCTAAGAAAAAAAACCCTGTTATGTAATCATGTTACAATACCCAGGTTACCTTTGTTAAGACTCGTAAGAGGTATGTGATTTTGAGTGTGTATCCTGGGTGAATAGTAGGACTTGGTTATAATCAGTCCTTTGTCACTGCTAAATTTTGTCAGTGTGAGTGAGAGGAATATGATATTGGTCTCTTAAAATCTCACCTTAGTACCTTTCTTTCCTACGTGATAAGAGAAGATGCTCTGATGGCTGCTGCCTGACACGTCAGTAGAGCACTAGTAGAGCACTGCTGCCGTACCAGGAGGAAGGTAAAGGGTATGAAGTCCTAAACACTGTCTTTAACGTAGAAGGCTGGATTGGCAACTGCTGTATATGTGTATATAGCTTTGGGCTTTTTTTGAGAGGTGGGTTGTGTATTTGTTTTTAAGACCATGCCATTTGGGATTTACGAGGAAATGCCCTAAATACATTAATAGATCTGTAAGGAGAATTGGGGAAGACTTGCTGAAAATATTAACAGTACTAGTTATTAAAGACACATGCTGGCTAATGAGACAAGAAGCCGCTTCCCTCAGGTGATAAGCGATTTGGGTAATCTCGTTGCTTTGGTTGTCCAGGATATGTTTTTGCCAGCTCAGGAAGTAGAAGAAAGAAAGTTTCAACAATTTGTAAACATTACCACCCTCAAGAATCTCTGTGAACACAAGGATGAGATAAGACAGGCTGTAGGGCTGGTTATGTTGTTTGTTTATTCTACTGTCTTGCGGTCCCAAGTGTGCTGACAAACACTGCGTTAGCGTTGAGTCCGGCTCAGAAACGTGAAGGCTTCACTCAGCATTGGGCAGAGGGGGCCCCTGCAGACAATTATCTGTCATTAGAGAACATTAAAAGAATCGAGATACAAGGTCAGATTTTCTTTGATGAGATGTGCAACTATAGTGATGTTCAAAAGAAGGTCACTCCCGCCCTTTAGAGCAGGGGGGGTATCGGCTGGGTTTCTGATGGATTTTTATCAGCGTTGATGTGAGGAAATGGCTTTCCCAGCTGATAACATCTTTGACCGAGATTCTTGAACCCTCGACCTTTATCAGTCAAGGTATATATTGAATCCCCTTGTTAAAAATGAGTCCCAAAACAAGTTACGTGGAAAAGAAAACTTTCAAAGGAACATGTTTTATAATATTATTTTACCCAGAATGCTGCTGTATTTATTACAATTTGGGATTTTTATTGAGATGATAAGAATTGCAAGTTATGAAGAAATGCCTCTGTAAAAGCTACATATCAAGCCCCGCACTTAACATTCTGGGTAACCTTACTGCCCTCAGCCCTCTTGGAAAACAAGTAAATCAGTTAAATTGCGATGTATCGTTGTTGTACGTTGCTTAATAGTACTATTTCACCCTCCAGGTAGCTGCAATGGTACTCACAGGGCTCAACAAAGAAGCGTTTGTGATGTCAGTGTCAAACCATGAGTTTGACTTGAACTGCTTGCAACGCCACATGAATGAAAGGTGTCTTAAGGCTGGAACAGTATAATTGTTCTCTCAGTAAAAATTACATTATGTTCAATTTCCGGAATTGCGATGTTCCTGTAGATGGAGTAGACTTTAGGTAGTGGAACTCTACCAAAGCTGCAATTTGGCAAGACCATCAGAATTCATACAAAAGCATTATGTGATTGTGAATACTTGGAGAAGTGGTCACCCATCTTCTCTGACTGATAATACTCTAATCACATCATCTTTTCTTCGGATTTTAACTGAAAACTGTAGGAACTATCAGTTCTCCATGCTCTGCGCTTTGGGAATCACTTATTTAGGGAATTTTTATGTTTGTTTGCCTGCAAATAACTATACTTTCAGCTTTGTGAGGCATAGCATCGTTAAACTTGCGGCTTTTCTGCAGTCTTGGAGAGAAGTGGACTTGTACACCATCACCAGCGGATTTCTCTGTCCCATTGTGATCAATAAGACTATCCAAGGATTCTGAAAGGGAAATCTTGGTGTACTGTAGCCTAGCTATATGGCTACAGTCTGATCATCCTATAACAGGCATAAGCTTCAGAGTGCTGTGTCAAGTCTTGTGCATAGTAAGTGTAGCAGTTAAAGCCTTAATAGGTATATTTATTCTCGATGACAAGGAGTGTTAATGTACATTAATTAAAGAATGTACATCTCTTCATCTCATGTATGTTTGTTCTCGAACGCTGAAGTCCTCTATCAAATCCTGCGTTAAACCGTGCAGCTGCTGGAAGTGGGGCTGTAAGATCAGGATTGTTGAAGTTGGCGGATATTAGAGCTTGTGGAAAAGATGTTGTAGGTCGGTGCAAGGGAAACGCATGTCACGGGATCCTTATCTGAAAATACTCTCTGGCTTTTTGTTTGCTTTGTAATGTCAACGTAGGGTCAAGAATGTGATCTGTATAGACAGAGTTTTGAACATTCTGATTTTTTACAAGGAAATGTTCTTTTTGATCTGTAACTCCCATGTGATGGCGTAATGCCTTTTTGGTAGGCCAACTGATAGAGCTGGGAGGTGGGGAGGAAGATACTTGTTGCTTTTTGTCATCTGATGTTGGTGTAATAAAATTATTTTCTGTCTCTATGAACCCTGTCATGCCTGTTCCTTGGAACCACCGCAGCAGGAGCAATGTTAGTGCTACTTTACACAGCTTAACAAGTGTGTAATCTGCATATTATTCTTTCTGTGGGGAAAAAAAAAAAACCAACCTGTTAGACCAAGGATAGATCTTCCTGTTTTCACAAACTGAAGATGATAACCATTTACCTCACAGAATCCCCAGAGGAATTTTAGGGGGTGGGCAGGGCAGAATGTCATGTGTATGTGATGTTGAAGAGAAGGCAATATGCCATGTCTTTTTGTCATGTTATTCCTATAAGAGAGGCCGTGCTGTGAGTAGGAATTGCAGGTCTTGGTGATCACTGAGTTGTGTTTTCAAACTCACTTCTACAATTGCTCAGGTTTGAGACTTTTTTTTTTTGCCTCCTTTTCCATGAGAAAACTAGGTTTGTGCAAGTATTCTGTCCATTCAGTCATCCTTCACAAAAGCATTTAGGTACTTTGATGTGTTTGCAGAATGTGTGACTGAAGGTTAGAACAGCAAAAATAATTAAGTAAATCTCGGTGGCTGGTTAAGGTGAGAAACGCAAATATAATCTCTTCACTGAAGGAAAAGAATGGACTCCAGATCTCTCTTGTGGTTGAACTGCTGCACATCAAGTTGGCACACGTGCACTCGTTGACATACGTGTTAGTTTCTATCCCAAGTTTCCCAAGTCAGATATGGGGAAGCATAGGGGAAAGAGGAAGAGAAAATGGTGGGCAAGTTAGTAGTTGAAGGCAAAGATGGAGTGAGGGAGTTGGAGTTAGCTTGCTGGGTGGATGAAAGGACGAGAAGATCATCTGCAGTTTCATGACATCAACGTGAACTGTCAACACAACGTTTGAGAAGGCCGGTACCTTTTGATCTGCAGAGACTTGAGTGTCATCCTGCTCCGTAGATGACGTAAATCCATTGCCCATGCACGTGTTTGTGTGTGTGTATATATATTTAAAAGCAATTTTTAATTTATTCCATAAATGAAAAAAGGTACTACTTGTTTACTTGAAATATTTCATGATAAAGAAAACGTGGGGGCGTCATCAGAATTTCCTTTCAGAAGATGGACTACAAACAGGCATTTTCTTCTTTAGCTTCACCAAGGATCAAAGGGAGAGGGAAATCCCCCAAACGAACGCTGTGTGGAGGGAAACATTTCTGATATGATTTGATACAAGAAAATATTTAGAAAATAAAAGAATTGTGTCTCAAGAAAATGAGAGCTAGAATGCACAAAGTCCTGTTGTGTTACTTAAGGCAATGAGATTTTAAGGTTTACCTTATGTGCCATGTATATTGATTAAATATCAAATATACGGTGGCCATTTCTAACCGTCATTTACTGTATTGATTTGTCAGCAGTGGACTGTAATAAAAAAAGCTATTGATTTACTGTCCTTATTTGCTTATGGGCTTTTTATTAATTTTACACATTGTTTCCTATTTCTAGATTATAATTTTTATGTGTTTTTTTCCCCTTTAAGACAAGCCTGGTCCTCTCTGAAGTTGGAAAAGAGGAAGAAATTGAGGAACAAAGGAATGAAACCATCACCTGCTTCTTGCTAGTTCTTACTGAGCGACAAAAGCTGCGTAAGGAATGGACAACAAGGTGAGAATTTTTTTAAAAATGGGAAGATAGTAAAATTAGAATCAAGTATATCATGTGTACGCCTTGAAATCCCCTTGAGGGGAGGCAAGTTGACATTTTTAAAAGAAACCCCAGATTTTTACTGTTCAAATAGTATTTTTCCTTGAATGGAATAGTCAATGTTTCTGCTTTTGATTTCAGAGCTGCTTTGTGGGGCAGAATGCTCCCTCACTGTGCTTGTGTAGCGCAGTCTATTGATAATATTTTGATAGGCAGCATACGTATTTGAGGACTGGTGTCACCTAAAGTGCCCTAAGGTTTTCCTTATGTTGCTAACAATATGAATAATACTCTTTGCTGGCATGCCATGCTAGTAAGTACCCTTCTTGTGAGCTTTCTTCACGATCCTCACATTTTCTCGTGATGTCGTACCAGCGTTGACTGGATTGTGTTGGGTGAGATTGGTGTAAAGGTACGGACTGCTAGAGTTTGTATCATGTGACTGCTTTATTACACTTGAGTTCTTGAATTGAATTCATTGCCGTGGTAATAAGTCAGGTGAAGTTGTTAACAATTTTAAGAAGCTGTTTATGTTTTTATTTGAAAAAGTTTGTGTTACTGGCATGTAGTCACTTGAATGCATGTCAGAAACTGAAGATACATCACACTTCTAGTTCATTCAGAAATACGTGAATTCAAAAAAGAGGTCACCTTGTGTCCTTCTCTTTAGCTGCTAAATGAGTTGGTGTCATCTTTTTTCACATCTATTTCTAAAAGCTATAGGTTTATACTCATTTAATAATGTCTTATTTTTTCTTATTTATTATATTTACATAAAATATCTAACAGCTTATGAAATTTTTCTGCCAAATGTACGGCTTTCCTTTAAAATCAGGAGATGCCCTCTCCTTACAGTTAAATATAGTTTGACACTTGAGTAGCTTTGCTGTTCCCTGTCGTTACAGCGAGTGGACTTGAAAAATGTTAGAAGCTTTAGATGAAAAGTAAACATTATAACATATTAGCAGCTATGATACACAACAGAGACTGAGTTTTCTAAGTTTGCATTCTTGTGAGTGTGAAATGTTGATTTGTACACTAATCAGTGAAGATCTCAGAGTGGAAAAGAGCTCAGTCAGGTGGTTCAGCAGTATTGGTCGTGTTACCATGTGGTTTTTGCTTCTTCGTTTTTGAGGAATTTAAGGGATTGGGGCGGGGGTGTGGGTGCCTTCCATCACCATGCTTACTAAATAGTGCAAGCGATTTGGCTGCATTGGAAACAGAGGAAATCACTTAAGGCTTTTCTGTGGGACACATGCATCTTTGTTGTGAACTAGAATAGAAAGCTTCCTAGAGATAAGAAAAGGCTAAACAGTTCTAACAAGAGGGATATGGTTTTAGTGTTTGTTTAATTTAACAATGATTTTCTAATATATGAAGTCATGAAGAATCGTGGCAATCGGGACTTACTTAGAAGTACTGTGGGTTACAGTGTTTTCTGGCCTCTGCTGGGTGCTCACAATGTAATCAGAGGCTGGAGCCAGTATTGCACTTGTAGACATAGTCTAGACAGAGAAATGCTAAAGTTCTTGGGTGGGGGTGGGGAGAGGCACAAGCAGACAAAGTGCAGGCCTCCTTAAAACTAAACACCTGAAAGAAAATTTCAAGAGCATTGTGCCTTAAAAGTTCTGAAAGAAAGTGTCCTTTGAGTATTAAATATCCATAATCCTTTTTCTTTCCATTTGATGTTTCCCATCCCAGTGACCTATCTGAGAGTCTCATCCATATGATCTGCATAAACAGACTGTTACCATACACCTCACTTTACTTCATCAAAGCTTCAGCTAGATGTCTGGAATGAAGCAGTGACTGTGGTAGCCATCAAGCGTACGGTGGTGAAAGTTATAAAACGTCCGCCGTGGTGCTAGCAGGGCTGCCCATGTTTTAGAGATCAGTCTATTGTGTACTTTGGAATTACATGAGAAAAATGTGCTTGGACAGGAAATAATTAGCGCTTGTCAAAGGGCAGGCAATAGGTTACAGTATTTTACTTTCAACAGGCTATCAGGGGATCAGCTAGATTAGATAATAGAATTTTTTTCCTCTGGAAGTTAAATACAGATGACTCTAATTACCTTACATTGTGCATTAGAGAGCACATTATGAACAGTACGACTTCAAGAAATTTAGGTCAGTGAAGGGAGGGCAGCTGGCGAAAACTTTGCGCTTGGTCTTTGTAGAGTTAGGTAGGCATTCTGTTCTTTCATGGATTCTATTTGTGTCACTGATGCCTTAAATAAAAATAACACGTGCTGGGAACCGTTAATACAAACTGATTCAACTTTTAGAGATTAAGCCTTTCTCAGAGAAAGGCATATGAACTGGTTTGATATGTGCACGTATCTCGTTGCTTAAAGCATGTCCTTCCATTATTTGCCTGAAGTTGTACCGCTTTTTCTGCGTGTTAACCAACTGAAGTTACTCTTCAAGGTTTTGTTTCAGCTCTGCAGTCCAAAACACATGGTAAGCGCACTCACTGTTGTGGCTCACTGCTTCGTATACTTTCGACTCGGAGATGTCATCAGTATCTTAAGTATCTGAGCAGCTCTTCCAGGGATTCGAGTTGTTCTATGTTGAGTGGTAGTGATGCAAAATACTTTCAGGTAGGACTCGGTGAATGTCCTCTAAGTGTTAACAGAAATGGTCCAGAGTTTCTAAAGCCCCAGATTTGTTTATACTGCACGATAGTGCCTGATGGACAGGTTGTTATAGCTGTTAAGGAGCTGCTCTAGCCCTCTGAACTGACCTCTTGTTGACCTCTGCTTACAGAAGGTCACTGTTCAGCTTCTAAAGTAAGGGGAACCATAGATTCTACTGTAACAAATAGAGGGTAAAGGGAACAGCTGTGAATTTTGGACTAACCATGCAAACCTGTGTAGACTTTTTAGGGTCACTGTATGATAATGAAAATTGTTACCAAATTATATGGAAATTTAACAGCAATAGTGGGAAAGAGAGGGCGGAGTCTAATGCATTGGGTTTGATAAATGAAGTGTGAAGTTACCCATCTGGCTCTAGACAGCCCGCTTTTTCTTTACGAAAGGGAAACATTTAAAAATAACCATGGTACATCTAGAATCAATGACCNCAATAGTGGGAAAGAGAGGGCGGAGTCTAATGCATTGGGTTTGATAAATGAAGTGTGAAGTTACCCATCTGGCTCTAGACAGCCCGCTTTTTCTTTACGAAAGGGAAACATTTAAAAATAACCATGGTACATCTAGAATCAATGACCCATACAGAGAGCTGGAATAGATCAAGATTTAATGGTGGCTGTGGAAGAAATTATCATTTGAAAAGTGAAACAAAGGATGAAAAAGTACAGTTCAATATCTGCACCTGATTCATTTTCAAAAAAGGCCGTAATATTTTTAGCCTACTGATGATGCTATTGACATCTTTTATTTTACTTTTTAACTGGAACCAGAAAAGTTGTTATATCATAAAGAAACATTTTGGCCCCCCCAAAAAATAGTACTTGGAATTTCAAGAGAGAATATTGCGCCCTTCCCGGTCAGTAAATGCACAAGAGAACTGGACGGTATAGTTCAAGTAAAATTGTATCTCTAATTCCTCCTAGTAGAACTTGTATCGTCTTATAATAATGTTGTCCTTAA
Organism: Steatornis caripensis; assembly: GCA_013398225.1. Taxonomy (NCBI): domain Eukaryota; kingdom Metazoa; phylum Chordata; class Aves; order Caprimulgiformes; family Steatornithidae; genus Steatornis; species Steatornis caripensis. The sequence continues at coordinate 230,446 of VZSC01006098.1, read as the reverse complement.
TGATTGCATGACATTACGCTTAATTGCTAGTAGTTTTTTGCAATATTTTTCATATAGATACGTTTACTACCAAGCAAATTTGTCGTCTGTAGATCAACGATCGATTAAAGGATAATATTTAACTGCTAGGAAAAAACATCGTATGTTAAACCATAACTAAAATAAGTCTTTTTATGCAAAAAAAATTACGAGTCAAAAATGGTTTTATTATGACGCAGACCCTGATGTCCTTTTTGCTATTTCCCTGAGTGAAACTCAGTAAAGTTTTGGAGAAAGACATATTGAAGTAGAAAGTTTGATAGGAAAAGTGAAACTATGTACGATGGTTGTGTTTTCATAGTTGTGCTACTTAGCCAAATTCTGAAATCTTAAGTTCTTTCTAAGTCATCATGTAATGGCAAATTGACATAGTGAAAACAGAACAAACATTCAGTAAAAAAATTGGACCAAAGTAAACACAAAACTCTTCTGGTTCATGAGATAAACAGCCGAAACATGTTAGTTGATTATGTCTCCTAAGAATCAATAGCTTAAAACCTTGGTTCATTGAAATAGCACAATGAAAAAAAATCTATTTTATGAGGTCATTCTATATCCCATGACATTTTGTAGATCTGCTCACTGTATATGTTTAGAATTGTTATGTTCTTCCGTCTTTGCACGACACTTCAAAAAGAGAACCTCTTAAGGTAAGTCGTGTAAGCTTCAGGTTTGGACTCAAACTTGAGCTATAGTTCCTTAGCGGTGTTTGCCTTTGTCAAACCCCTTTTTAGATCTCACAATTTTGACATAACAGTGGGAAGTTATGTATTCTTTTCTAGCTACAGTGAACGCTTATCATACTACTGAGATAGTCTTGCCTCTCTGCAGTGAGATCTGGATTATTATGTGGATATTTATATAGGAATTTAAATTATAAGTATGTAATGTGACAATTGAGTCCTAATCTGTGATAACACCGGTTCTATAGTAAGAAGAACAATGAAGAATATGAGAGTGGAATCCTAAAATAGTATGCATGTCAAATGAGATACAAACAGGAAGAGTTTTATATATTTTATTTTCTGTTTTGAAGAAAAACTTCATTTCTTTTTCTTATGTTTGACATCTTTATGCCTCGAAATTTTAGATCATATTTAAGAAGGTAATGGAGGTAGATTTTACTCTTTTTGGGTCCAGTAGGAGGAAGTGGTTTTGACTTAGAGAAGGAACGTATTTCCTCTGTGACAGAAGAAAAATCCATGGGGTTAAGAAGTTAGAATGGACTTTGGGAAAATTGGAGCATTTTTTTTCCAAAATCACAGACTTTGAGTATTTTCCAGGAAGTCACTAAATGCTAGTTTTACAATGAAATGTGGTAATACTGCTTGAAAGACTCGTTGACAAATACCGAGGTTTTTTACACCCTCACAGGCCTGCCAAGATGATAAATATATGGAATATTATGAACCCTTTAGAAACTCCTGCAATGGGAGCTACACTAGTTCCAGAGATTTAACAGACAAACTGCAGAGGTAGCTAAGTCTGACAGAGAGTAGGGGGAAGTATTTGGATTGTTTGAAGCTTTTGTGGTTGTTTTGTGTCATGTTAGAATGGCAGATTCTTTTTTTTTTTCACATTGAGGACTCCAGCATCCATGTTTCTGAAATTAGTGCACACAGCTGCATGATTTGCAGTGGGTTTTTTGCAATAGTTGTCCTCTCTGGACAATATGCATGTCGTCTGGAATAGATACTCAGTAAGTTAACAAGAAGCATAGAAAAAAATTTTGAGTCATTGTTTTGGGGGAAAAAAAAGATTATTATATTTGGATTCTTTGATACTCATATTTTGCGTATGTGTGTAGGTATGCTCTTTAAAAGAAGAGAATTAAACTGTTCAATGCCCGGTATGTAAGCTAAGACAGTTTTTCAGAAAGTAAATGTACATTGTGACTCAGATGGAAATGCTGAATGCTGTATGTTAATCAAGGAAGATGCTTTCAGGCAGACTGAAAACCAACCTTGCAGCTTTCAAATGAATAGGGGAAACACTGTGACTTCAATGAAGTTGTCAGGTCTCCTGCTGTAGTTATGCTTAGACATCAGCTGCCTTGATTGACCTTTGACTTTCCTCCAGTTGCTTATTACCAGACTTCTTTTGCTTCTGCTGACCCTTCCTGTTCTCCGCCTCTGTCTTTCACCTGTGTTTCTTGTATTGAGGAGTCTTTGAAGCAGCCAAGCTTGGGATCAATAGGTACAAGTGCTCTACAGAACAATGGAAATACTGCTTGATTAAATGCTGCTGTTTAACCACCGCTATTATTTCCTTTGAAACTGTCTTGACCCTTTACCCTTGAAAAGACTTTATGTTTACAAGCCGTGGCTACTTATAGAAAACACTGCTTCTTACCTTGTGATGTCACTACATACACAGCAAATATGGTGTAAAAGATGTTACTTGGTGTAGGAACTTAAAACAAATGGTATTATAGGGCCATCTGGTAAAAGTCGCAGAAGTCAGCTCTGTGTGACTTTGTGTGTGTCAGACTCTTTCGTTAGGCACTTTGTAGGGGTTGTTTACTCTGAGGGTTTACTTGATCATTTTAGTTTAGTTTTAATGCTCCACTTCTGAAAACCATGGAGAGATGCATCATCCCAGTCCCGAATAACCACTAAATAAAAATTCTTTTTTATTTCATGCTTTTCTTCTTGGTATGTTAGATGGATTTTTCAAAAGATGATTCAGTGACACTTCCAAAAATGATAAATTATGGAAATTTAGCCGTTATTTATAGTGCAATTAAAGTTTCCAAAACAAAAAGTGATGAAGAATTTTCTCACTCTATCAGAATGCATTTGACTCTTTAATTTTGTAGTTGTTAGCTGAATTTTTTTGAGATTTGACTTTATTTCACCTGGACAGGCTTTTAAAGTCAGCATGGGTGATACTTCCTTATTTGTATAAGCTTTCATGATTGCAGTACAAGAAAGACAGTTAGCGTTGTTTTTCCAGTCATTTGACAATTATTTGCTCACTACCACTGGGAGATCTGAATGCTGGAAATGGAGATCGTTGCATTTCCAGGCTGCAGGGTACTGGAGATTGAATAGATCACAGAGGTGACAAATTTATAATCTGTGGAGACAAAGTGCTAGCCGCATCATCGCACAGTTGAACCAAGAAGTAGCATTAGCATCAGCTGTCATCGTTCCTGTAGGAGAGAATGGTGTCTGCCAGAGGCAGGGGAAAAGGAGAAAAGCCGGGAGAATTTAGGGTGGTGTACAGTGCTCTGTCGCTGTGCATAGGCAGGAACTGCGGATAGACTGTATCTGGTCCAGAGAATGAGAAGTTACCACGTATTTGTTTTCCTCTATCCACTGAGGTTTCTTTCTTCTGCAATATGAATCCGGAATTTCCTTTGCGTTGGGCAAAATGTGCTAATGTCATGGTAAGTAACGTATCCACGAAGGTACTCACAAACTTAGTGTGAACTGAAACACCATCTAAAACTAGACATTTAAAATTAAACAAGTCTAAAGATAGATAGAATTCTCTCTTCTGTAAAATAATAGAAGCCTTATTCAGACAGGACTTTGTTGTTGTTAGTACCATTATTGTCACAGCTTTATCTGTCGTAAAGCTGAGTTAAATTTACTTTGGAGTATCTGTGTTAAATAATCTGTATAGATTACCAATACAGAAAAAAGAGGGTGACATAAGGGATTTACCTAGCCAAAGGGTGTGCTTATGTCATAGCACGAGGCATGAGCGAGCAGATGCTTACGTAAGTTCGTGACTTCCATCTTAGATGCTGTCAGCCTTACGTTATTGAAGTTTTTCCACATGTATAGAACTTGATGGCTCCAGGGATTGGTAATGAAATACAAAGCCTTTTGTTTTCAGGTCAGTGGTTCAAATATGGTTCAGGTAGATAGTGCCAAAGATCATTCTCGTTGGGTATCTGTGTTTGATGGCCTGTGTAAAACGTATTGGTTCTCCAACCGTAGTAGGCAGATGTGTATATCATATAAAGCAACTGTTATAGCTGACACTTGCTGGTACCCTTGCTGGCATTTTCGGAGCAGCCAAAAATTAAATGGATGTCGAAACTGAGCAAGATTCTGTCAATGCTCTAAACATTGTAGACCATGGTTGTGAGGCGGTGATAAGCCAATAAATATGATGGCTGACTGTGGGCAAAAAGAGGATACCGGTCTGTTGCATTGCTCTCCAGTTGGCTTGTACTGAAAGTTATGGTAACGTACACAGATAATAATACGCTGGTGAGAGAGAGCCACGGTAAATTACTGGACGATGTCAGCAGCATTGGACGAGAGGGAAATGGTCCACTGGGAGGTCAAAGAATAACTTGGAGATGTATCAGCTAATAAGAGAAACTAAGATGAACTGGAGAATGGAATTAGATTTACTTGCTTATTTTTCACTACTGATGAGATCTTTGGGGCATTTTAACAGTTTAATTTGGATATGTTATTTGTTCTGTTCATTTTATCTGAGTTTTCAATTCTTAATGTATCATTGCCGTGGAACTGTTAAATTATAAGCTATGATGGTGTTTAAAATAGCTGAAAAAGGAAGCTGGCGTTTCTTATGCTCAGGATGTTCTGTAAAAATAAAGAACTTGACAACCTGTTACATAGCATACATTGTTTTCACATTCCTTGTCTTATTTTGATAAATGATACCCGCCCGAAATGGGAACGGTGCTAAAGCATATATAGCAGTAGCAGAAGAAAATTCTGTGATTCTGTGAAAATCCTACTGTAAGTAGCTCGAGCAGCTAAGGCAACCGAGAACACTTCTGGAGGTATGCAACATCACAACGTACTGGTAATCTGCAGTACTCATTTATATTGCCGTATTGCTGTGTTCTAGAGATTATCTAGCCTGGGTTGGCAGTGGAGCAGATAGGACTCATGGATGAGAAATGTGCCAAAGTAACTTCAGTGGACATCAGTGATGTAATTAGAAATTGAGAGAAATAATTGCAATGTATCAAAAGTATTCGCTGCAAAACAGGTTCTCAAAATGCAGGGTTTGTGGGAGAAGATAGGAAAAGGCTGTTGAGTATTAAAGTCAAAGCAGTAATAGTAGGAGAAAAGAGTATTCTGTTGGAAAAGGGGAGTTCTGAGAATATTAAGAGCTACTAATAAGAGGGTGTTCCACTTTCTGCAAGGATAAGCTGAATAGATCCATCAGTGACGCCTGTGGATGTGCTCGAGTTAGGTTTAGCTCCAAATTATGCCGGAGTGCATTTTTTGTACAAGTTTAGACAATAGTCTTAAAATTTTTGCCAGTTGTTTTTGAGCAAGTGGACATTTTCTTATTTTTATTTTCTCATATTTAGTAGTGTCAACATTTTGTCTTTCTGAGTTCTAAAACATATTCTTAGCAGAATTATTTTTGAGCACATAGTAAAAGTGCGCTTGAACAAGTGCTCAGGAGATGTAAGATAATCATACCCACTCCAGAATAAATGACTTGCTAGCTGTACAGCGTGTTTATTGTAAGGCATATAAGGTCTAATTATTTTATATTTGGACATCATGAAAGCATTTTCGGTATTTGCCCTTCTTTCTATATTTGGTTGTATGGATAATCCCAAAATCCAGACGTGTGTGTTAGGGATTGAGGGAGAGGTTGGAGGAGGGGAAAGGAGGAGAGGAAAGGGGTTTGAGACGGAAGAGGGTGCAGTGTTGGAGAAGATTTTTAACTGCTTTTCTTGCCTGTAGGTGACACTGTTGCATCATTTATCTGTACGTTTTCACATATCTTGTCCAGGGACAAATAAAAAAAAAGTTTCATTAAAATAATTTGAGAGAGATTCAAATAAATACATTACACTAATGATTCCTTAAGCCTTGGCTAGAGAGTAGAGTCTGGGATACAGGTAGATGAATTGCCTATTCTCCTTCCCAAAGATGGCAGCAGTTTATAGTATTATTTCTGATTAACTAGCTCGCTAGCATTGCGTCTTCAGTTCAGTATTCCCGTGACAGGCAAGATGCTAAAAGGATTGCTCTGCATGTTCCTGAAGACTAATGTAATAAACCAAGATGATAATACACAGATGAAAAAAAAACTTAATATGCAGCTAAGTTATGGCAATATAAAGTTAAAATGTTTTTCTTTGCTCGAATCATTTAAATTAATAACGTGTGCCATTAAGTGAAATCTCACCGAGGATTTTTTCTTTGCCGTTAAGTACACTGGCTACAGAGAAAATGAAACATTCTGGGAGACTTGAGCAATCATCTATCTCTAAGCTGCAGTGTGCCTGCTGCCAGATGTTCAGGTGCTGGTGCTGCTGCTTTGACATGTATATCTCTTCCAGGCAAAAAAACAATATATACATCAGTCCAGGTGCAAGGTGGCCTTGCCAGCAAACCTGCCTCCTCCGAGCTGTGACACTCATCCACTCCCCGTCAGAATGTGTACGTTAGAAGGGGATTGTAATTAACCCCTGGAAAGCATAGGTTTCACCAAAGTGATGTGCACAGTAATGATATTGTTAGTTTCCGTAATTTCCAGTTTCGCCATCAATTATGCCATGTGTTTCATCCAGTTGGTGCTACCCTCCCAGTGTTAATTATAACCTACAAGACTGTTACAGTTAATTTTATGGCAAGCATATTGTCTCTTCAAGGCTCCACAGCAGCTCATAAATTATCTTGAAGGTAAAATGTAACTTGGGGAACTAGTTATGAAAATTCCATCCATCTCGCTTAGGAGGTGCAGCTGCTACTGTCAGCTGCCTCGCTGCTGCATTGTGAAGGAATTATGGTGGGTCAGGTTTAAGAGGCTAGGCCCAGGCTGTCACTGAGGAGGAAGGCTGTCCTGGCCCTGTCAGACAAGTACCTTCTGCCAATCCCTTGTGGTTTCGCTTTGCAGGCAGTAAAAGGCAGGCAGTGCAGGTGGATAGTCCCCAAGCTGTCTCTATTCATTACTTTACAGAAACTTGTTTTAGGTAGGCAGGTACGGAGACCTTTTCACTGTTGTCATAATGTTAGGCATCATCTGCAAAGTGCAGGATAGATAACTCTATAAATAACTCGCTGTTCTGTTGGGCTGGGGTAGTGGCGGAAAGATGATTAGCACCGTAGACGCACATGAAATAGCTCGCTGGCTTGTAAAATGACTCTCGGTTTAATTGTAGCGATCGCTTGGTTTGGAAGAGCACATCTGTTCGCTTTTGTTTTGCATACGCAATACAAGGAGGTGCAATTTCGCTGCTAAGTAATTTGTGTTGGAGTTTCACATTAAATAAATTTGCGTTGGCTTATATTGGGATTATTTATGACATCTGTGTGTGTGTGTGTCCCCTTTTTTTTTGCTGAAGGAATTACAAACACTTGTTTTATTTAAAAAGAAGAGGGGGGGGGAAAGGCAAAAGAAAAAGAAAGCAACCCACTACTCAGAACAATAAGCTCAGCATTCAGTGCTATTTGTATTTTTGTAGTACACTTGTGTTCTTACTGTAATGCCTTATTCTGCTCTTTATAGCAAAAATACAAGACTACCGTAAAAATACAATGCCTTATTCTGCTGTCTCTTTCCTTAATATTTTGTGTTTCAATAGTTTTAAATGCTGTCAAGCTTTGGGTGTTCCTTTTAAGAATGAAACCTAAGTACAACTCGAATTTCCTCAGAGGCTTTTTTTGTTCCACTATTTTACCTTTTGAAAGGACTTCTGTGTTTGCAGCGTTGTTTCCTAACCTCATTTACAGCTGGGAAGGTATATGAGAGGGAACCCTGAAAGCTGATACTTAACGTATTTCCATAGGCAACCACTGTGCAGATGTGAATGTACAGACCCATTGTGAATGAGTAAACGTTGTGAATTCAATTGAGGAGAAAATGAACAAACACAATAATGAAAACCAGCAAGGATAATGCATCTAAGTATATATTGCTTATTTGTTTTGACAGTCTTCATTCAGTTTCAATTAGTTTTGATCATTCATTATACAGGGAAGAAAAAATGATAAAATAATACCGACTTTGTAAACTGGACCTTTTCTATGTTTGCAAAGTCAGGGAAAAAGACTGATTAGAAGAGTACAAATTAGTACACTTCTAATGTGTGTTCATTATTGCTTTTCCATTGGAATTTACAGTAAATGTGCCTTGAGATGTCTTTTAGAGGTCCATTCTTTTGCCAGTGTCAGCAATATGCATTTCCGTGTATTCAGAGAAGAAACTTCTCGAAGTTTCAACTGACCAGAATCCTGTATTTCTGTTTGTTTAGTTTATTCAGAGGGAAGCTGTGCACTAGGCACAGCCTTGGGCAAAACGAGGTGTAAAACCAGGATTGCCTCACGAGTAGACCCAGAGGTGTTGCTCCTCAGTAGCAGAGTTCCTTCTTGGCTTCGTCCTTTTCTTGTCACTTACAGAAGGGATAGGGGAAAAATTACGACTGTTGCTAGCATATACCGTTTAATGGGGGGTTGCTTCACCTGATCGTCTATGGCATTATCTCCTACACTGTAGGATGTCAATTACTATACAAAGGTTATCCATTAGTATTGCCAAAGCACTTCCTCCGTTGCGGGGTACTTCCCAGTGATGATTCTGCATCAGAACTGGGCAGTATCTGCAGTTGCTGTAGTATAGTTCTCACTAAATTTTCGATTAATTTGTGTATGTGGAGAAGGTAGGGGACAAGGAAGAAGTCTGAGAATTTTCATTTCCCCTGCTGGTTTCTAAAGGGGTAAGATGACTGCTGAATGTCCAAAAATGTAACATTTGTTTTGCTTAAAATCTTGTGAAAGTATCTTCATTGTCAACTCTTCTCAGACTGGCTTTACACCGGTGCAATATTGCTGAGTTCAAGAGAGTTACTCTTGATTTCAGTTAGTGTAACTGAGAAGAGAATCAGGGCACAGGTCCTGCTAAATATGCTTCACACTTTCTTATGATAGAATCTCAGACTACTGCAGGAACACGCATCTGATTGAAAAAGTCTTTATGATTTGTAATTTGGCACATAAAACGGTGGTTACCACAGTAATTCTCTCTTAAATAAAAGAAATTGGGTTTGTGCGATCAAGTAAGACAACCTTTTTCAGAAGAAAGTGCCTTTGTTTTTTGACTTCTGGCCAATCTCAGTAGGAAAAACTGCATTTGGAAAGCGGTTGAACTATGTGGTATTGCAAACTTGTTTTTTAGGGAACATGGACTACAGTAGCTGTAAAATAAGAGAGAGATAGAACACAATTGTAGAGTTGGATCCAGACCACTCAGTTGTCACAGGCAGATACGTTCTGAAAAATGTTGCTGTTTCTTGCTTAACATGACTCGGTATGATCTTTTATATCATCAACCCAAGAAGAAAATGAATTTTCAAAATAGCCTCAGTATTAGATAGTCATTACATTCCAAAAGTATTTGGAAAAAAAATATGGTTTTGTGGCTGTAGAGTCTTATTTATGACACACAGAATTTAGACTCTCTTTTGTTGTAAGAAAAGTAATTTGAAAGATTGCAAACTCAAATGGAATATGTTTGCCAATGAAGTGCACTATCAGCCAAATGTAAGAATAGAAATCATTTTGTAGCTCAAATATATGTAAATATCAAAGGGATTTAAATCAGTAATAGTTTGTGCAGATCAGTGTGGAATCTTGATGCTTTAAGATGTATAAAGAAAATAAATCATAATTTTTAATGTAGTTGTAATAGGAAAATGATTTTTCAAGTTTTCTGCTTGTTAATAGTTAAATATAGGTTCCAGTAACACGGGGAGACCTCTGTGCACGTTGAATCTTGTGAAATCAATGGAGCGATGCATGCAGTTGACCATTTGCTCATTCAGTTCACCTGTGAAAAGCTATCAATACTGGTTCTCTATCTTATTGTAAATTGTGGTGTGAAATAATGTAGTATATTTGTATATAGTACGTTTTGATGTGAAATAATTTCTTTTATTTCTCACTATTCGCATACTTTGCTCTTTTGTTACTCTGAGATGCAAAATCACTGTTCTTCACGGCCATTTTAGGGCCTTCGGATCTATTTGCTGTCGATGTGTGAGGTAGCCATTTTGTAATTTACCTTGGGTGAGAAGTTTAGAACTGGGTAGGATTGCTAGACTGCCAAGATACTATGCAGCTTTAATTGTATAATTAAAGTTACGTGATGAAGAAGCAAAACCTTGGTATGTATTTGGTTCGTGGCTCAACAGAAGCATTAAACAAGATAATGTCAAGAATGTATATAGTCTCCTTGAAGAAATATAGCTTGCAACAAAGCGAACAGAATCACGTGCTTGAGTTTTCATGCGTTCAAAGCGATCTGCTTTGTGTCTGACTTCTAGCCTGAATTTGGGTCCTCTGTCATTAGTCCTTTAGTTTAACTATGCACACAGAAGTACTTTGTTGAAAAGACGGATTCTTGGTTTGATGGGTTTGGACTATATTTAGGGATTTCTCTCTCTCCACATCGTCCTTCTGTAACAGGAAATCCTCTTGGTCTCTCTTCAGATTGTTTTAAATCAAACAAACCAACCAACCAAAACAAACAACCCCCCCCCACCCCTCCAAAAGAACCAGAAAAACCCATTGAACTTTATAAAGTATCTGTATTTATAAAACACGTAGCTTTTCTTTTTTCTCCCTAGAACCTATAAGCATATGCATTAGTATGCTAACATAGTTGCTAATCTTGGAAAGTGCTGACTGACCTTTTCTGCACACTCTTAATTGCTAACGGATATGGAAATTACTAATCCTTCAACTTTTGCTAATTTTAATTTTTATCCTACAAAAGAAACTGTTAGAAAACAACATACTGTCAAATATCAATAGAAAAAAGATTTCGTTTTTATGTTTAAGTGAACAACTTCTAAAAATGTAGCCGTTATTATGAGGTGCAATTGATGATGAATACAGAAAAATAATTTTGTTTGCCTGCTCGTTTTTTCGCTCAATGCCTGACCTTTATTTAAGCATATTATTTTTCTGTGTCACACGAAAAAAAACCCTACAAGATTTATTGGCATTTGTATGGAAAAAATGAAAGGATTTTCATGTTTTGTAAGAAACTTAATACACTCTCACAGATGGCCCAGCTCAGGTGTGATTTTAATTATGAGATAAAACAAAGCCCAACACAGTAGGAAGTAGTCTTAATAAACGGCCTGAAGCTTTGTCTTCAAGTGTCAAAAAGCCTTTTTATTGCGTGATGAAATTTTTTTTTTTTTAACTAGCTGTTTCTAAAAATGCTTGAAAAAAATACAAGGGCTTCCAGAGTTCACGGGAGTTATTTTGGTCAAGTGAAAAATAAGTTGGTTTTGCTATTTTCGTTTCTTTTTTCTTGCCAATAAGTTTAGACTTCTGCCAGCAAATGATAGGAAAAAAAAAAAAAGCATTAATAGTCATTAAACCTGCAAGGACACAAACGCTTTATTTAGAAATAAAACCATTTTCTGATGAGGTGCTGTCCTTGTCTGTTGGTGTATCACATAGGGTGCGAGTGACAAAAACTGAGAATTTGTTAAGCCCGGCTTAAACTGCACCTTCAGAAATTAATGATAGTGTAAACCCTTCTGTGGTATTCAGCCTTCATTATTAAAGCACAAATAGTATGATCCTGTTGTTAAATATTACTAATATATTATAATAATGTTGTACTGTCTTTCCCTGAGTGGGGAATTATGAGGACCTCATGTTAGGACCTCAGTGTCCTGACATAGTTAATTATCCATAGATAATGGTTTTCAGCAGTAGCTGTTCTGAACATCACAACCTCACTGTTAAGGGCTTAATAAATATTTGCAGACTCAGGTGCAGAGCACCTATGTACTCCTCTACAGAAACAAACAGCTGTGGTTTCTTTCCTGTGCTATACATCACACACAATGTCTCATTTATTGTGGCAAACCTAATGGTGCAAATGGCAGGCTTTATGTGCTGCGTTCTACTGTGGTAATATGTTTGTTGCAGATACGCTAACGTATCTTTCATGAGTCATCTGTCTTTTCTAATACAAAAATACCTTAACTGAAACTACTGGAGTTTGTTGCTTGAATGCTGTGTGTATTAATAAAATTATTTAAAACCTCTTTTTCGAGTGTAGAACCGCTATCACCACTGACGCTGGAAGCTGGAAAACTAAAAACAGATGGTTCACAATTGAATTCTGTATCTGTGAGCTTACTTTTAGGGGACAGTTATTTGTAATAACTATTTCAGTTACAGGGCAGTGAAGATTGTGAACATAATGATCTGCTTTAATAGGTAATACAGGTGTGGGATTATTTTTTTTTATTTCCTGTGTGGTTGAATACTTCTTGTGGGAGGAAGTGCCCATAAACTTCAGGTAGCTGTGCATCACCTTAAATTGTGGCTTCGGGTATTGGGTCGTTCCTGTATAACATCCCATCTTTAATTTCTGTTGAACAATGGAGTGGAAGGAGGAAATGCTAGATTTATGTATGTGGGACTATGCCACCTTCAGAATGAGGCATTTTAGCAGTGTGTAACTTTTATGGTCCTGGATGATTAGTAGTGAGTAAGCCTCTCTGTCTAACCAGAGAGGGATAACAAGTTCGTACACTTAAGGACGCCGTTCCTAATAGAAGCTCAGACTTGTGACATTTGAAGGAAATGAACAGTGGTAGGGATAGCAATAGGGTTATTAACAGTTTTATTTCAAGTCTATTAATATTTCATAGTTTCCTCAGAACTGCCTCTTAAGGACCTATGTTTGTGTGTCTCAGCTTGCATTTATTACAGAGCTGCTAAGAAAGGCTTGATAACTTTTATTATAAAAGCATATAAATATATTTATGTACTTTGTGTATGTATTTGTAAACACACATACATGCTCCTGGCTTCTGGAATCTTACAGCTTTTGTAGGCTTAGGAATGTCACCTGCAGAAACACAACGGAGAAGCTCCAGCCATTAATAATGTTATTTATATTAATAAGTTTGTAAACTAGGTGTATTATGTGTTACAGTACTGTGCTTTCAGTATAGAAACCCCTCTTTTTTTTTTTCCCCTCATGGAAAAACTGTGTATGCTAATTGTATTTAAAAATGTCAGGAGATGTGGCCTCTCCTCTGCAGTCTCGTTCAAACTTTCAAATGCGTTTAGTTTTTTGATATGGAGCTGCATTATACACTGGTGTCGTTGCTTATAGTTGTTTATTCTGAATGTTAATATATTCCTGAATATTGAGGAGGGGGAAATTCCATCTTGATTGGAAAACAAAAATAAAGTTACATCGTTATTACATCACAGTGAGTAATAATAGAAAAACAGCGTACCGAAGTCCAGAAAATAGACTCTATCTCTTTATCTATTTGTATTAGATTTTAGAAATAAAAATTGTAATTTCTAACTACTCTATTGTATGAAACAGCTATAGAAAATGTTTTGATCGGCTGACTTGTCACAATAGTAGTAGCACTTGAAATGTTACTCAGCAGATTGTTTTAGTATTCAGTCCAAAAAACCACCCGTAACGTCTTCATATTTTCCCCATGGATTTCAGTGCTTTCCACAAAGACTTCAGGGGAAGGGGTTGGTTTGGGGTTTTTTTCCAAAAATTTTCCATTCTCTGCTTCCCCCCTCTCTCTGCCATCCGTGCATCCTTGCTCCTAATCCTTTTCCATTTTTGGATTTGAAGGATTCCGTTGTTTTAATTAATCTCTCCTCTAGTCATATTCATCAAGTATTATGAGGAGGTATAACAGAAATCGTAATCTATAATAAATTAATACTGATGTATTTTAAGCTCTTGATCACGTGCTGACTGTGGGAGGTTTTGGAGTAGTAGTGTATGGTCCTTAGGCTGTGGAATTTGTAGTCCAGCTTAGGCAGGAAAATGATCCTTGTCTGTCTTGTCCTGTGTGCGTAATCCATTGTGATTCTCAGTTTATGTAATGCCAAACGCCCGAACGACATTTATCTCTTCTAAGGTTTCTAGGAAGCCTTCAGTTGTTGATGAGTAAGGGTAGCAGTCGTAGTTGCCTTGACGGGTGGGGGCCATCTTGCATGGATTTCTGGGAGGCCTCGACTTGCGTGGATTGCCACAAGGCGTGCATCCTCAGCACTGACTGACCTGGTCTCGGAGACACTTCTAACTGGTTTCTGGTTGTCAAGCACAAATGTTGTTATTCTCACCATCCGGCAAACTGTGTAGTGACTGTGGGAAGCTTTGTATATCGGTATTAAAATTAGTGTGAGCAATATGTTTCAACTGAAGTTATCATTATGAAGTTGCTTATTCAGATACCTATTACAGCTTCGGTACAAACTTAGAGGAACAAGCTTTCATTCTGATGTGCATTCTGTGCACAATAGCATATGTCTTTCTACTTGTTAATCCAATTCTGTTGATTGACTCAAAGTGAAACAAAAGCTGGCAATACTGGTCTGTTTGACTCCCACAGATGCTGCATTCTCCTTCCACGCTGGATGTGAGTAGTGCTGACGGCTAACATGTCCCTAACATGGCCTGGCTATCTAGCCATGAAGTCATTAATGTCAGATAAAAAACCTGAAGTAAACAAAGGATGCTGGTTTTAAGTGGCGATAGACTGTCAGTCCTAAGTGTTATGTCTCCCCCTCAAACAGAAGACACGATGGCAGTGCCTGCTTCCCCTTGATTTTTAACGGCACAAACCTAAAAGTTGCTTGAAAAACACACATGTGACTCCAGGTTTAAAATTCAGCATGAGATTTATTTAACTGCAACTATATGCTTTTTTAACTGAATGCGCTTTAAAATTCTGCTGGTAACCATTCTGTTGGTAACCTATGCCCCTTTGAGTCATTAACAAAATGTAACTGATCTTGATCTGGTTTTTTGGGGCGGGGGGGGTTAATCTTCGATATAATCAAGGCAAGAAGCTTTTGGCTCACGAAAGTAAATGTTTTCGATCCTTTGTTGTCAGATCCCACAATTTTCTCTACTGCAGACTTAGATGAAACAGAAAGCTGATATACTGAGCCACTGGAATTGCAGTCTTGTAATTTAGAAATATCCATTTTATCCCTTATAATTTCTTCACTAAGATTCTTCAGTCTGAATCTGATATAGGTAGGAGCCAAGACAAACAGTAACCATTTATAGTCGTTCAGACCAGTTTGGATTTCACTAGAATGTAAAGCCAAAGAGTTCTTGGCTTTGTTTCATGTGTCTTACAAGGATAGAAAGTGCATTTAAATTGTAGTGCTCGCTGTAGCTGCATGTTTCTGTAACATCTGCAAGCTTTTATTTTCACCATTATAAAGACGTGAAAATACTTATGCAGTAAACTCCCTTAATTTACCAGCTGAAGAGCCTGATGAAAGGTCCTATAACTTTCTAGAAATAGCGTATAGAAAAAGCTATCTCCAGTCCTCCAAGCAGGAGCTAGAATGCAATGATACCAGCGATGCCGTACATGTGCTTATATGAAGGAAAGGGCAGGTGCGTATCTGTTCTGTGCAGCGCATTGCCCTTAGCGTGCTGACATGTATTAAGAGTTTTGATACTTCTAAACGCTTCTGAATGCACAGCTATTTGCTGTGATTTCGAAGAGCAAGTGCTGCAGTAGATAGTATTTGCAGGACTGAGCCATAAAATTGCTTTCTTAATTTACTTGTTTACTTTTTCTGGAGACGCTTGACAACCAGCTAGAATAGCTCATAGTGAGTGTTCCAGTTATGTAGCACAAAAACATGAAAAATGCATTTATTTTTTTCCAGGAGTCACAGAATCATGAAAACTATCAAAATAAGCTTTTCCTCTCATTTTAGTATGTTACTTCTCTACCACCCAACGTGCACGTGCACGCATACCAGATTTCCTGGATTGATACGTATGAGACCTTCTAGTAAGCAGAGTTTGCCAGAATATCATTCAGAATTTGTCTTGTCTTGCCCTGTCTTCCTGCATTTTAAATAACTTGAGATGCAGATCAATGGTTTAATTGCTCTGCAGCTCCAGAAAGGTCTTTTTAGTATAGCTTAGACTACTTATTCTAACTTACATAGCACTTTGCAATTCCTGGCTGAAATTGCTATGTAACGTATATAACAATGCAGAATAGAGAAGCCTCGTGTTTGCAAAACCCACACTGAGAAAGCAGTATGGCAAACACATTGTAGTCGTGAGTTCTTTACAGCTTGAAGTTGTGAAAGAGTTTTAAATGTTGTCGTCATCTGTTGTGGAGTACGTTTGAAATAGATGTACGTAATCTACAGAAAAATGCTGTGGCAAACCATGTAGAGAATGTGTCCCCCCACCAGAGTGTAGCAATGAGAACGGGACTTTTCTTGTGCGTGATTAGTTTTGAATCAACATAGATGAAATAACAATCAGGAACATGTAGTTTAAATGTATGTCGCAAAATTATGCGTTGCTTATTTTTCTCTCTGTCAAAAACTGTAGTGCTTATTTCTTTGTACAGTAGACTATTACCTAGTTTTCTCTTTCCTGCTTCTCATAGAGAGAATGTTTGCTATGAATTTCAACTCGCCATCACTGAATGGAGTTCTAAGACCAAAATACTACTGACTTCCAGTACTTTAAAAATCCACAGCAGTCCTTTGTCAATATAAATGACGTAGAGGGTGGACGTATTTGCCTCAGTAGAAAGATACCTTGTGTGGAAAAAATTACAAACCAGATATCGCGTGAAATAGCTTAAAAACACATAACTTTTTGAGAAGGCCATTAATACCAGTTATTAAAGCAGCCAGCATAAAACACGCATTTCTGGAGTCGGGATGAAGATGACATCTGAATTTGTAGTCCATCAAAATCTGACGTTTTCACAACGTCACTGCCTAATGACTCTTAGCTTTTTAAAATGTTCATTGGTATGCTTACTCCACTCCCATACTCTAAGGTAATATTGCCTGTAAAATTATATTTTGAGTTACAGTTTAGTTTTGTTCTCTGTTTAAGGTTACCTCTGAGGAAAGCAGCTCATGAATAAGTAGTTTAATGGACTAGAGCAGGTAACTGCATTCTGGTTAACTAAATTTGGAAATGGTTTCACAAAAATCTCTCCAAATGCGAAAAGAAAAAAGTCAGAAAGAGTTTAGAAGAAGTAGAGATATTGTCTTGTTTTGTCTTGCTAGCTTAGAGCACTCTAATTCTATATAGAAGTAATTGTTGGCTTACAGCACTCTAATTTTATATAGAAGTAATCAAATGGAGTATAAACTAAAGAATTAATAAAGAACCTTTTAGCTACTGTGCACGTTTCACTCTGGGGACAGGTAACCTTAAGACCACCTTTCCACATCTGGGGTCAAGTGCTAGCAAAAGTTGTCTTATTCTTAGACTTCAGCTGGTCTGGCATTTCTGACAGACGTGTAAACAGATGCAAGCATTGTTGCTAATGACAGGTGATTATAAGTGGCATGGGTGCCAAGGTAATTAAACTGTGCCTTGACAGGAACATTTGGTGAAATGGTATTTCAGCATTAGAAAAATTGTTGCAACACATTTTTCCCTGCTAGGCTGTAGACCTGAGTATCATTCATTTTGAGTCTTTGGCCATAGTGCTTCAAAATCTGCTCACTGCTTTAAGTATAAGAAATATCCAGTGTAGGGCAAGGGGTGAATATAGCTAGTTGAGTACAGCAAGTACAGTTCTGGAGCTTTGAATTGATGCGTCTGGTTCTAAGATGACTTTTAGCATATAAATACAGTGTGAAAATCCGGCGTGGAGGGGCTGGAGATGTGTTATCTTACTTTATGACGAGATAACGGTTATTGTGCCAGATTTATTAAAGGCTGAATAATAGTGCTATTCTTTGTCATATATTTCTTATTGGACATCTAAACGGCTTTTACTGCTGCAAATCGTACTTTCTAAATCTATTTAAGACTTTTTTGTGCAAATGTACTTCACAATGAAATACAGATATTCTCAAAGCAAAAGTAATGGTTGCTTTAGAAATAATGTACTTCACTTAATATTAGAACTTCTATGAACTTCAGGCAGTATATTCTCAGATCTTCATGGAGCAATTTGCTGGTTTAAAATTACTGTGTCACTCACGTTTCATTTGCTGATAAAGAAGAATGCTAAAGTTCCTTATTGATCTTGGGATTCCTAGGCACTCCTTGTTTAAAATTGGCCACTCGCACATTGCGTGAGCGCTGTGGAAAAATTTGGTTTAATCCTATAAATTAAATCAAAATTGATTTCATAAAATGCAAGATATCTAGTTTAAGGATCTTTTTTCATTATTCTTGTGAAATTCATTGTGATCCTAGGATGGAAGCTAACTGTTCACACCGTTGATCTTCCTTTGGTATTTGCCTCAGCTTTGAAGCTAAGAGTGTTTAACACAATAATCTCAGCTCTGGACTTCCACCAGATTTGGGCGAAGAACTTCATCCTGTTTATTTTTCGTTCAGGGCACTCAGGATAGAAAGAAATTATTTCTCTCTGCTGGTTGGTCTGGACATCACTAAAGCAGTGCAAGAAACTGCTACAAATAGTGGATTGTAGATAATACAGTCTGAATATTCGGTCTGGGTACCTAGCAAAGGGTCTTGGGGATCTAGTAACTCTTTCAGTTTAAAGCTGGTTCTTAGAAACGAAATTTTTAAATAAGGTGAAATCAATTTTCACATTGGTTACTTGAAGAGATTCTGTTAAATGACTTGTTAGATACCTTACTTCTGCATTCATATGAAAAGAAGGTAAAATTGAGTTAAACCCATCAAGATCATGATGGAATTTACAATGTCATCTGGTGCTTCCCCCCCACCCCGCCCTATATTCCAGTCCAAGTCTCTCAGCTTTCCATCCACTCTTTCTTCTAACGAATGTGCTAATAGAATGTTAATATGCAGTTAATACATCTGTAGAATTTTAAGCCGCTGGACTGGGAGAGATTGCGCAAAAATTTGTACGGTCCAAGGAAACTGGCTTGAATATATCTGATGAAGTCAAGTGTGGTGGTGGTAGTAAGCGGTGTGCCTGTCAAAAACAGCACAGGTGACCTAACAAAGTGTAGTGACACCTCTGTGGAAAAAATAAATTGGGGGATCACTTGTAAGGATTATAAAGCCGAGAAGTGGCAGAATAACTTTGGTGTTTTTTGCATTTGGAATTTCTACGTGCAGGAACGTTTCAGAACTTTTAAAAAGCTCCAGTGTTTTCCCTTGTCTTCAGCCTATCACAGGGTATGCAAATGCCGCTTGCTGTTACTCTTTGCAGCTTATAAGTAAAGAATCTGTAGAAGAAAGAAAAAGATGTGGGTGCCTGTAATTAAGGGAGGTGTAATATTTGTCAAGCCTTTCAGAAATAAAATCGTTATCATATTGAGGTCCAGTATTAAGTGTGTGTGTTTATACATACAACTTTTTATAAGGGTCTTAATGTCATGTGCAAGCAACCTTGGAGCTGCCAGTTTGTTTTATTTCTGATGTTGCCTGCTAGTCGCTGAAGCAGATAAACTATGGATTTTTTTTTGATCTTCCATTTGCTAGCCTTTCATTGTATTGTGGTTACAGTCACAATGTCAGCACATGAAATGTTAAACATCACTGGACTGAAAGGAGCGTCCATTGTCTTCTACTTCTGGTGCCTGGGGATTCTTTCTAGTCTTGCAGTGGTGGTTCTGTCAGTGTAATATGTCATGAAGCATTTCTCAGTAATGACAGACATTGAATATGAGTGACAGGAACTCTGACCGAGTGAAATGGGTTCAATTACCAGAGATGTAGGGTTACCTGAGATAAAACCAAATGGCCCAATTGTGCTCGTTCTTGACCCTTTGACTCCCAGCTACCCAGCAGCAAAGACAAATGGCTGATTAACCATCCTCTAACCCTCCTTTTCTGTGATAAACTTGTTTGGATTTCCTTGTCTGAATAAAAATCTAAGTGTGGCGTGTTTCTAAAAGGAAATATGATAGGAAAACAATGGGTACTGGTGCTAGTCATTTTCTTCTCTTACTGACACACAACAGAAAGCTGTCATTCTATCTTGGAATGTATCTAGGACATAGTGTCCAGAAATCAATACAAGATAAATGATTGCTCTCTTAACCTCACCTTTCTTCTGCTGCAGCGGTTATGTTGCTCCTGTTCACCTGTAGCCAACCTGACGCCAGAATAAATGAGAGAAGCTGCCGTGAAAAGTATCTTCTTGGGGTTTTTTGTGTTGGAGGGTTTTGTTGGTTGGAGGGGGCAGGGACTGCTAGTCAGTATTGAGTGCCGGTTTACGCTTGTTCTAGTCCAGTGCCTACAGCTCCCAGATAGAGTTATAGCAAGCTCTCTAATTAAACTGTCGCTGTCTGCCCTCACTTGACTGCCTTTACAAAGTCATTTAACTAACAGACATTCCTGACTATTAAAGCTAGGAGCAGCATGTCTCCAGTACTGGAGATAAAATGAATGAAATTTGTTAATCTCCACTGACACTTGATCCTAGATGTTGAACTAATGCTGTTGCACCTGAACTTTTTCTTTATTGTAATTACTTCTCATGTTATTATTTCATATAATAAATTGGAGGAAAATTTCAACAGGTATTAAATTATTCAAGTTGATTTATGGATGCTGAGTGAATGTGACATTCATCTTGTGCATTCTTCAAAAGCACGTTTTAGTGGATGTTCAGAGCTGGATTCAAGGATTGTGCTAATAGAATTCTGCAGTGAGAGGATGTATTTCCTTCATCTGAAAGGAATGCCATTTTTAAGTCCATACCCTTTAGTAATGAAGATAAATTTTGCCTTTGTGATTTTATCCAGTCTTAATTTGAACAAATACTTTGAATGAAAATTTAATACGTTATCAAGTAGCACATCAAAAGAATTGCGTGCCATTGGTAAGATTAAGAGGGCTCAAGTTACAGAGTAGAATTCAGTTCGGTTTGAAGGAACAAATGTTTTTAAAAAAGCTCTGCAGTTTATTTTCCTTCTCCTGTATTTGTTCTTTGTTCTTTTTCTGTGATTCAGAGATTCAAAGAAGGGACCATTAGATCATCTAGTTTGACCTCCTGTATATCACAAGGCATTACATTTCACTTGGCTCTCCTTGTATTGAGTCCAATGATTTGTCTGCGGATTTAAATGCGTGTTTCAGAACGGTGACCGTTGGTCTGAGGACAACGGGAAATGGAGAATCTACCACTTCTCTGGAATTTAATTCAATTGTTAATCAGCCTCACAATTTAAAAGTTCTGTTTTCTGTTTGAATGCTTGACTTCAGCAATCTTACAGTCTCTAGTCCTTGCTACCGTTTTTTCTGCTAGACAGGAAAAAACCCATTAGTGTCCGGTACTTTCTGTCTACAGAAGTTCGTATAAAAAGCAGTCATTTCACTTGTCTCTGTTGTTTCTGAACAACTTGCAGACTGAGATCTGTAATGAGATCTGTAAGAGTATTTACCTCACATAGTAAGGTTACATGCAGAGCTGCTGTCTTGGGTTCAAGAAGCTATATACACTACATGGGATGTTAGCACCTCCTTCTGTTGCGTACTTTTAGGTCTGCACTTGTGAATCGTTGTGAAGTTTCTATGGGACGTTACTGTTTAACATCTAAAACTGAACAGCAAGCAAAAAGAAAAATCTTCCTGCTCTTTAGGAACACTCGGATACCTCATCATACAGTTAATTTTAAAAACTTGTACCTAACAGGTGATGATTTATAATGCTTTTGATTCCTCATGAACTTCTACAAGTTCATAACCGTCTTCATCACTAGGTCGTGCTCCTTATTTCCAGGTCTGAGACAGGTATGTTTGAATGTTTCTGACTTTTCTGTATAATAAGGGTATAAATACTAGGAGGTACAGTTGATGCTAGGAGCTGTATTTCAGCATAATTTTCCTTGTAGGGTTGGAAGGAAGGTGTTTTAAAACACCTAAACATTCTCTTCCGCCCTAGAGACTTTCTTTAACTTCTGCTAAAAGCAAATAATGATGCCACTAGAGTCTGACACTGCAGTTTGTTGAGCTAAATCAACGATGCGATTTCCGAACTCGGGACATTTGGATGATGATATAACCGGTTAGTCATAGGCGGTTGGAGGTTATTTATTTTCTGTGAAAAGGGTTTTTTAAAAAAGTTCAGACTGGATTCCTTTCCAGAGAGATCAGCATGGAAGTATTATTACATTATTTCTAAGCGATAACAGGAAGCTGAAGTATAAACTTCCTTATATAAAAGAGTATTTTATACTTGCTTTTAATGGCTTCTCCCATCTGCTGGCAGAAACAGTATTGTGATTAATTTTTAATCCTGGAGGTAGTGGATAACCATGAACTACTTGATTCACATCTTTGCTTTATGAGTGGTGGTGTATCTGATGCAGTATATTCTGTTTTTAAAAATTGTTCCTCGTGTTTCTGTTAACAAATGCTATTCCTGCCATATGGAAATAGAGTTCTAGAGAACTTCTGTTGATTGCTCAGTGTTATCTACCCTCTGATTTTAGGGTTTGTTCTTTACAGCTAACAGCAGCCAACAAAAATACCGTCTGGGTTGTTTGGTTTTGGTTTTTTTTTTGAAGTAGGATTTTGGTCATATAGGATTGGATTTCTTGAAGTAGGTGAGTCATGACCGATTTGAATTCTGTTTGTGCCAGAAAAAACTTGGGTATGGCTCTTTTTTGTGTTACATTTTTGCAAGAGAGATTAGTACTGAAGTGCAGAGTGACTCAGTAAAAAGCTGTGTGCCCATCTACACAATATGCAGAAGAGACCAACATCTCCAGGACGGTCTCAGAATCTTTCACCTTGTCATAACAGTTTCTTATTCCTCACACCTTTTAATGCCTATAAACTCGCATTCCCGGTGCAACTTTTGTGTCCTCATTGTGCCCTCCGACGCGGTGGTTTTCCAGTTGAATGATGTGGGGCTGCAAAGGTAAAGCGCAGTAAGTTTAGTGGAGCCTGTTCAGAAATTCATACTGTTTGTGTTTCAAAGAAGTAAGCTATCGTTTTGTTTTGCCTAGTCAATGCAAAATCTGTCTTGTGTAGAATTTACTCTGTTTTAAGCGGACGTTATAGCCAGATCTTTAGGGCTGTTCACAGAAATAGAATGTTCTACAAATTAGTGTTTGCAGCACCAAAATACTGCACAGCAGTGGCAACAGCCAGAGACAGACAAAGGTGAAAAATACTTGCATCTTTATTTATAGAACTAAAGAAAATATGTATCTGCATAACTAATAATCCAAATGTCTATGTAGTAAGCAGTCTTTTCTAAAAACAAGACATGTTTAACTAGCGTTCAAGTATGGAAGAGAATAAACAGTTATCTGCCAGTCATAAATTTACATTTCTTTCCTAATGTTTTTTCTATGTTGTGCTAATATTCCTACCACATCCTTCCTCTGCTTCCCCTCTCCTATTTTGACCTTTTACTTGTATTATAATCTATCATTGTAATCCACAAGAACAAATTCTTTGAAAACTAATTATTTGGTTCACGTACATGCATTTTTACCCTCAAATTTCACAGCATCCAACGTGTTTGACAAAATCCATGTTGATGTACGGTGGACTCCAGCCCCACGCTGTTCTGCCCAGTGCAGCTATCCAATACAAATGCCTGCCACAGCTGCCAGGAGGGAGCTTTGCAGTAAACCAGCTATTGCATCCCTCTTGGAGCACTCTTTCCACATTGCGCCCCCCAAGGTTAACAGCATGAGTGGTTGATCGATGGATGATACACAGTTCCATGCTTCGGTAGCACCTTATTCTAAGGCAGACTTTTTCACCAGCTCGGGTCGCAAATTATGCTCTATGCAATGAGAATTTGGGAAAAAAAACGTAATGTTTTAGCATTCAGAAGATTTAAGAAGATTGTGTGCGTTAAATTATTTTACTCTGCGGTTTAAAGAGTGGCAGGTGTTGAGATAAAAGTATGTAACGCCATGTTTTGGAAAAAAAAAGTGGATGTTTCCAGTGGTATATTCTCAAGACATAAATATGGTCTAGCAAAATGATCCTTCAGTTGCTTACGTGTCAGTTACACTTTTGGAAGGGTAGTTTGCACCCTGTATTCACTATTCTGGTTTGGGGTTTTTCGTTACCTGTTGGTCTTCACTTTAACATTTACATCTCCTGTATTAAGTTCAGTGTTCTAAGGTAGTTGGAATCTATTTCATAAGTATAAAAATATGTATAGGGCAGGTTTTTCTCTCAGTTTTTAGGAGTCTGTATTGAAAAGCAAACCAACCAAGCAAAACAAGCAAAAACCCCCACCCTCTTATTTCTTAAACTACATGCCGCAAGATCTGCAAAAGAAAAGTACCGCTTAATGCAAGTGTCAGGAACACGGGGGATTTCTACGCTACTGTAAAACGTACAGTGCATAGTCCCTTGTGTGGCTGCCTAAGTCTACGGGTCTTGGTGTGTGTCTCAGGAGAAAGGGGTGGAACTGTGGAGTGAAAATTTTTTGTGGATAGTTGTTGCACTGAAAAGCTGATTTTTTTTGCAGGCCTGTAAATGGTCCTCTACCTGCAAAGTTAGATGACCTCTTGGGTTTCTTTCACTCTGTCTTCCTATCTAGAGGCTGCCACAGTCAGGTCCATAGGTTTGAAAACACAGTTCACAAAAATATCAGGAAAAGAATTTGTTAATATATTTTCTGGTTCAAATAATGAAATTAAAACAAAAAATCTGTGATGAGAAGAAGCAAGATTCAAGTAAAAGATGATAGGGAAGTGAAAAAAATCATGAAAGAAAAATGCCTCCATATTTTGTGAGGGAGAGCAAATCAGAAAATTCCTGAAGCAAAACAAAAGTACAGTTAACTGGCATAGGTAGGACTTGGGTAGGAATACAAATGCTTCCATTTGGGAGGGGAGCTCTTTCACCTGTGAATTCATGCCAAAAGTAACATTTCAGAATAGAAGCCGAAAGCTAACTATATATATTTCCTTAATGTAGTCATACGTCTTTCTTTACCCAAGAAACTTTGAACACAGAATAACCTTAGAATGCAATAAATGAAACTATCCGAATTTAAATCTCTCAAAGTAAGTAAATTTCTGATGAGTCATACTTGTAAATACTTGCATTTGATCTTTCAGAACCATCTTCAGGACACCGATCCTATACTGTGATTGTTGATAGGATGAGGAGGCTTTTTGGTGCTTTTATTAAGGCCCGAAAGGCCTTAATCAGCAGACCCAGGAGGACGATTGCATGCACATTACATGTGTCTAAAGATTAGTCTTGTGTAGTCCCTGTTCTAGCAGAACAGAAACCCCAGGTTATAAATAACATTATTTATTCCCAGACTGCGCTAGTAGCTTGATGGCATCTGAATCACCGAGTAACTCTTCTTCCAGTTTTGGCTTTGGTCGTGTTGCTACCATAGTCTTTGCACGTGGACAAGAGAATGCCGATACTTAGCAACAAGTATATGCAAGAATTAGTTAACGCTTGTAATGTTTTTGCATAAACTTTGACAATCATTCTGTGATTTTGTGGTTCTACAAAGCATCGGATGCTAGCTTGTGTCTTAATAGGCAAGTTGCATCCTACTTAATAGGTATCAGGGCTGAGTATTAAAAGGTACGAACAACAGACTCTTTTTTCTGTGCTAAAACAGGGTTGTTACTGGCTATTGAGCACAGTCTTCCAAAGTCAGCTACATTTTTCTGCCTTTGAGGCGTTGATGAAAGTAGTCCTGTGGTTTAAAGAATTTGCCTTAATAGGCCTGTATTAAAAGGTAGTAACTGTAATGTAATACTTGGTTTAAATGCGACGTACTCTGACTATCGCAACTGATTTTTGTAATTCATCTCCGATATAAAGTGCTGGAAAGGGAAAAAAAGTCCACATAAGCTCTGTGCAAGTTGTTATCTTTGGGTTTTGTTCTGTAAGCGTGTATCAGTAAGGTTGACTAATCTGGAACTACTTTCAAGAGATACCTGGACCCTCATTCACAGACCATTAAGATTTCTTGATTGTGGCGTATCTTTCTTGGTTTAAAAGTTACGCAGCCAGTTTTTGCAGGCTTAGTTTTGTTCCCAGTGAAGTCAGTGGCAAAAATTGGTACTTGGGGTAACCCAAAGTTTGTTGGTTTTTTTTTTAACTGTTGTAAGCTATTCTGGAAATACATTAATTAAAATGTATTGAATGTCAGAGCATACGTCGTGGTTCTAGAATGTAATGATGTATTTGCATATAGTAAAGTCTTGTGAAAAATAGTATGAAGTCCATCTTTTGGAAGCTAATTGACATCATTTTGATCTTAATATTCTTTCAGTTACTAGAAAACAATCTCTATGTTTCCTTAGCACATTTAGTAAGAGTGAAGCTTTATTTCACAGGTTCTCAGAGAGTCATGTAGTCTTAGTAAACGTACGTACTTTATTAGCACTTCTGTAAAGTTGAATTCATGTAATTAAGAGAATACTACTATTTCTGTGCTGTAAATATTTTCTGTTTAACCATCAGGCTCGGATAGGACAGGTGAGTATTCTCCCTCACGGAGACCTTGATCTTCGTAGGTCTGCAAGCTAGAACAGATCTCGGCGCAACTTTGTTCTGTGGGTATCCACAAGCGCACGTAATTCTGTTAATTTTAAAATTCTGTTGCTTTAAATCTGCAGCTCTCGTGTTTCATTTGTGTAAATAAAGCTCCTCCTGCAAGCCAGCCAGGAAAACATATGATACCATTTGCGATTGCAGAATGTGGCATGCTGTTCTTCTGTAATTATAATGGCCTGAGCAGTGAGGGGTTGGTTAGCCTTCCTTAACAATCATTAATCTATCGGGTCTTAGTTACAGTGGCCCATCTTGGAGAACAGCAGTCCTTGGCATGAGGCACCTTGGGCTGTGAGTTTGTTTTGAGCAAGGGATAGCCTTGTTTGTTACATGCTGCTGCTCGCTGGTCCCTCAGGAGTCTGGGAAGAGGTTTTTTCCTTGTCTTGATTGCTGCTTGCCCTCTCCCTCGCTCTCTAGCTTGTCCCTTTATTTCTCCTTGTTGTGAAAGTTTCTTTCTGTGTGACTGGGAGTCTGTTTAGCAGACCATATTGCAAGTGAAGGTGCATCGTTTGTTGCCTGATTTTGGCAACGCTGGGCAGTCAGCTGGGATGTAATTAAGACTCTGAGAACAGGCTGTCTTCTCCGCAGGAAGGGCATGTTAGATGTTGCTGGGATTTGGGGCTGTCAGTTTGGCCAAGGCTGGAAACTGAGAGCTAGGGACAGTGATCTTCTCTTTCATTTATAATCCCTTTATGTACAGTGTATGCACTTGGCAAAGTTTACATATAACCTAGTGGCTGGAGCTTACAAGCCAGCGCGGGGAAATTAGCATATGTTACATGTATATTTTAGTAATATTTTAAAGCAAGTGCAAATTTCCAAAGTGAATTATGCATGTATGACAGAAATAGGGTTGTGTTGCACTGGGTGTCAAATCCCACAACTTTTTGTCAAGACCGTGGATTTTACATTAAAAAGGCAGAGAGACTAAACGAGGTAAAACAGTTTTAATTTTTAACAGTTTGGTCCGGCCCAAGGAACTGCTCTCTGACAGTTATAACTGACATTTGAATAATTGGATTAATTCAGAGAGGGGCATATCCTGTACTGATGGCTGTGCTTGTTCTATATACTTTTTGACTGAGGGATGGAGCTGAACAGTTTAATTATTTAAAGGGCGCTTCGTGCAATATAAAACACTGCTGTTTTGAAACTTTGGTCTAAATTGAAGGAGGAAAAATATTTGCATTATTTCATTCTTTATATTTAAATGCTTAAAAAAACCACCTATGAAACTTACTGTTTTGTGCTTTTTAAGCCAATGTAAGGAAAACTGGGAGAGGTGGAAATTCACTTGTGGCCCAAAGCGCCAGAAATGGAGATGAGCACAGTTTAGTCAACTAGGTTGCAATCTTTTTTACAAAAGTGTAAACCCTCGGTAATAATCACATTATGCTGCAATTGCAGAATATTCAGTCAATGCTATTGCAGGAAGCATCTCCTCCAGTTTTTTTAAACCAGTATTAAACTCTTCTTTTATTCAGACAATTTTTTTTTTTTCCCATGAGAAGTTTAGTGTTTACAAAAGTAAATTGTTTTACTGTGTGGGAAACCAAGGGTAGGAAGGCGAACTATTGTCAGAGGCAGTTTAGAACCACCGGTTTGGTTCTGGCTGTTTACCCAGCAGGACGTTAATAGTATTAACACTCAAGGAGAAAGCGTTGATTCCCAGCTTACGATATTAACACTCTGTAAGTGAAGTATGAAACATGCCTATGAAATGCCACATGCATCTATGGATGCATGTATGATTTTAGACAAGTAGAAGTGCTTTTTTCAAAGGATAATGATGTCTGCTTTGGTTTTTTTATTGGTTTATTGAAATGTTTTTGTTGCAAGTAAGATCTTTCCTAAGCATTCCTACCTGCCATACTGCATTTGCATTTACATCATAATAAATTCTGCTAACCTAATTTTGTTTCCAAAATGGTTTGTTTCAACAGATTTCTATATAAAGAATCGAGCGAGGTTTGAAAGTGTGTGAATGAATTCTAAATTTGTACAATTAGGTGACAAGGAAACATAGTTTCATAGTACGAGTTTATTTTTTACATTGTAATCTTAAGGAGTTTCTGTGCATTCCTGAAATATTTTGTCATTTGCTTTGCAAACAAGGCCGTACAGCTTTCCTGTATCCAGACTAGCATCCCTTTGGGAATTCTCAAAGCCTTTTAAAATTATGGGGGTTTTGGTGTTGATTTTGTTTTGTTTTGGGTTCTTGGGGTTTTTTTCTGGGGCAGTCTAAGGAAGTCCCAGGAGTCGAGTTGCCATCTGTCTTCTATATTAAAAGAATCTTCTATATTATATACCTGATGTTCTTGTCCCAGAGATAAATGTTGATAATTAAAAGGACAGCATTTGTCCTTTATTCTGAATAAAAATTCTTTCTTATAAACATTTCTGAAACTTATGAGCAATTTTTAGGTTCTTTAAGCTCATATTTTCCAGTCTGTGTCCTTCTTTTTTTTTTATTCCAGGGTTTTGATAAGTATTGGCAAGTAAATTGAAGAGTTTATTAATCTAAGCATGTGCATGTGTGATTTAAGGAAGGCTTCAGCAAGGCTGCATACAGTAGAGTTGTAGATAAATTATTGTTATAGATAAGTCTGACTCGTGGTAGAGAAGGAGGGAAGGCAGCAGGTTGAGAAAGAGATTTATTTGAGGCAGACACCTATTTTGGGATTGTTTCCTCCATAAAAATTGCAAGTTAGAGACTCCACCTCCCCCCTTTAGGAAAGCAGCCTACTTCATTGTAAGAACTTCCTACCCCAACACACATTTGCCCAGGAACAATTCTGCATCTTTACACTTCAGCTGTAGCTCATTAGTGTCCATAGTTGCTCCCAGTGGTCCCTGTGTTCAGTGAATATCGGAGTGCATGCATGTTCTGAATACCAAGTACCTGTATTCTGAATATCCTATTTATGCAAGTCAAGATTAGTAATTTGTAAGTAGTGTCCTTATTTGTTGTTTCAATACTCTCTCAATTCATGGATTTAATATAATAATGTAGAGAATAATGTGTCTATCAACAAGAAGAGTGGAAAAAAGAGTGCTGAGATGTTGTTATTTAATCTATTGTGCTGCTTTCCCATGGTAAGGAGCATCACGCCAGTTCACACGAAAGATCTTTCTAGCTCAGTGTCATGTAATGCTGGACAATAGCAAAAGGATGAAAATTAGCATAACGGAAGTATGTAGTGATTCCCTCTCTGGATATTGATCTAGCTTCAGTAATTTGTGGCTAACAATTTCTGATGCAGACGTGATGACACCTTTGCATTTAATGGTCCTGCATAGAAACATATTTTCAGTGAATTTATGTAATCGTTTTTTATTCAAGTAGACTCTTAATAGCCTCAGTATTCTGTTCTGAGCTGTTGCACTATGTAGTAAAGATTATAACCACACCCCACACCAGCCCCCAAAAACCCCCCAAAGCAAAATCCCCCCAAACAAAGATCCTGTCTACTTTTACTCGTTTGTTTCTTTTATAAGCAAATAGTGAAAAGTAATTCACTAGGTAAGTTTGGGAGGTTTTTTTGTTTCATTCATGATATTATGGAATTCCATTGCATCTCGCTTTTGTGATCGCTTTTCTAGGCTGAACAGTCTTACTCTATTTAAACATTCGTCATACAGAGTCCTTTCCATATCGCTGCTCTTTGTCTGTCGGAATTATAGGGTATCTGCTTTGAGGAGGGGAAACAAAACTGTTTAATTCTTCGTGCTTTGGCATCTAATCATATACAAACATCATCACGTTCACATAAATGAGTGAATTTTTCTTCCTACTTTGAGTGGGTTTTTACTTTCAATTTGTCTAAAAGAGCCTATCTATTTTTTGTGAAGTGAAATGTAGAAATTGACATAAACGTGATTAATAATTATTGTTTTCATAACACACTATAGATGTCTAGCATCTACTATTCAGATACAAAATTGTATCTTCGTTTAGTTTTGTGTATCATTAACCATACAAGGGGCACTGAAGTCAGACCAGAGTTTATTTGCATACCTTGGGTAAAAGAATGAAGACGCTTATGATCTCGCTGCTGGGCGGAATACTGGTGTTGAGATATCAGCGTACGTGTAAAGGCACTTCACAAGTTATCTGTTCTAAGCTGAGGCTATATTCTGTCTGGAATAGCTTGGATCTAGAAAACTTATGCAGAAGTTAAATTCAGGAGCTGTGCTAGTGAGACTCCTCCTTATAAATAGGCCATTGAAGAGGTGTATGGATGTTTATATTAATACTTAGTTCAGAAGGCTTGTTTGCATACAGTGATTATAGTTTCATTTTAGTGCCAGTAATCAGTAGTTTCATAATGACTCTCAAAAACTTATCTCCTGTGCAGCAGTTCTGAGTATTTCTGTCACAAGCAAAGCCATTTGTTAAGATAGCAACTATTACGTTTCAGCAAATAAAGATTTCCTTTCAGTAAACATCTTTTTTTTTAATTATATGCTAAAAATGTTAATGAATTGTAAGGCATGGAAGTGTATTAACATTCATTGATGCTTTCTTATTTGCTGTGATAGTAATACGTGTAGTCAGTTACTAAATTTTCAGTTAATCGCTTTATATTTTATATGAAGACAAAATATTTTGCATGGTCCTTAACAGCATAATAATGGTCAAATGTATGCTGTATGTAGATCCAGCTATTCAAAAGGAAACTGTTTGGCAGACGGTATGTTTAAAATCCCATAGCCGTGTGCCACCTGACAAAGAATGCAACACACCGTATGTGCCAGCCTCCGCCCCCTTTACATAGGTAGGGCAAGAGGTAAGAAAACTAACTTAGTCAAATTAGAGGGGAAGCTGCATATGCTGTGCAGCATAATTCAAGCTGGATGTTGGACAGGACAGGGGTTTGTAAAATGTTCCGTGGGATTTTTGAAGACCTTGGAATACGTTTGGGTTTTTTTTTTTTTTTTTTTTAATTGTTAGGCCAAATCTTTGGTCGTTTGGGGAACCATAAGTGAAGGCTGGTCTGGTACGCNAACTTAGTCAAATTAGAGGGGAAGCTGCATATGCTGTGCAGCATAATTCAAGCTGGATGTTGGACAGGACAGGGGTTTGTAAAATGTTCCGTGGGATTTTTGAAGACCTTGGAATAAGGTTTTTTTGTTTGTTTTTTTTTTTTTTTTATTGTTAGGCCAAATCTTTGGTCATTTGGGGAACCATAAGTGAAGGCTGGTCTGGTACGCGTCATTGACTAGAAATGCCTTAAAATGACTCTGCTTCACTGGTGTGACTTTTAAACCTGAATACTCTTCTGAGAAATTTTAGATTTCTAAGTTGATTGTTTACATTATTCCTTCTCTGGCTTAAGGAGAGACCAAGAACCTAGATAGCTCGTTCTAGGAATGCGCGTATGATACATTCCGTCCGAGCGAGGTATCTTCATGTACACATGTGCTGGTACAAGCCCACTGCTGGTGCAGCACAGCTATAAAGCCCAGGGATAGGGTTGGCTCCGTGGTAGGTACCCCGTCACTACCCAGGTCATGTTTNTTTGGGGAACCATAAGTGAAGG
The DNA here is from genome assembly GCA_013398225.1 of Steatornis caripensis. Classification (NCBI taxonomy): domain Eukaryota; kingdom Metazoa; phylum Chordata; class Aves; order Caprimulgiformes; family Steatornithidae; genus Steatornis; species Steatornis caripensis. Next base: position 198,425 of record VZSC01006098.1, on the reverse strand, counting down.
CTGGTCTGGTACGCGTCATTGACTAGAAATGCCTTAAAATGACTCTGCTTCACTGGTGTGACTTTTAAACCTGAATACTCTTCTGAGAAATTTTAGATTTCTAAGTTGATTGTTTACATTATTCCTTCTCTGGCTTAAGGAGAGACCAAGAACCTAGATAGCTTGTTCTAGGAATGCGCGTATGATACATTCCGTCCGAGCGAGGCATCTTCATGTCCACATGTGCTGGTACAAGCCCACTGCTGGTGCAGCACAGCTATAAAGCCAGGGATAGGGTTGGCTCCGTGGTAGGTACCCCGTCACTACCCAGGTCATGTTTTAAGCCTTCATAGAAGCCTTAATGGAACATTTATAGGAGAAAGGGCAGGCATCTGTATGCTGAATTACTTTAGGGTTATTTGTAGATCCATCTCCACCACCTGTCCTTCAGTTCAGTAATACCTACATTAATTTTAGAAGCTCTTTTAGACACCCAGATTTGAGACTGATTTTGAATATACTACAATGGGTTTGCAGTTTACATCCTGGCTCCCAGGATGCAAAATTTATCAGTAATGGTCTTCCATTTTTCTTTGCCTGAATTCGGTGTCATCTGTACGCACCTTTTCCCCCTGTACTGCTAGGGAGAGGAGTCGGGTCTTGAAAGAGGCACCAGTAATACATGGCCCCATCTTAGAAGGTCTCGGGTTGAAGAGGACTTCATGATCAAGTCTTAATGTTTGTGTGGATTTACCTGCAACTGAAAATTTTGAGGTTAGTTCCCTCCTGAGATACAAAAATGTAGGAGGGAAATAAGGCAGTTGTGCGCAGACAGTAAAAAGAGCCTCTGTGTAAAGTTTAAAAGCCATTGCAAAAAAAAAAAAGCGTATATAAGAAAATATATCTAGCAGTTCATTCATTCATGGATGAAGGCAAATAACAAACAGAAAAACTGTCATTCAATAGAAAGATGTGTCTGATCAGTAGGATGTGTGGTTTAGAAGGTATTGCTAACAATTGCATAAAAACATGATGAATTCAAATAAGGGACACAACCATAGGATGCACCATAACAACCTGATAATTTCTTCATTTCCATAGATGATTGCTACCTAGCAATTTTGAGTGTGGTGAGTTTGCTACTGACACTATGCATGCAAGAGGCGTGTATTGAGTAGTGATAAGTGGATTATTTCAAATGTCGTTCTTCAGCTTGTTAAGAGTTGCTTGTTCAACTTCTGATATCAAGTTGTTGGTTCATGTATGTAAGGTAACAAGCCCTAATGAGCTTCCAGAGCATATACAGAATTGTTGGTTCTCATTCTTCTAGAAATCATCCTTTGCAGATTTTCTTTTATACAATATGCATCTATCTGATGCTATACTCTGTCTGATTACAGAAAACTTAATAAAAAAGAAATCCTGTTCCCCAATAGCAATCAGGTTTTGTTACCCTAACATTTATCTTTCATTCGGATTGATTAAACTGTAGAGTGTTTTGTTGCTGGTAATGGGGGCACATTTTAGATTTTCGATCGTTAACATTTAAATAGATTTTAATTGTTTAGTGTAACAAATTTATGCCGGTAAAGATTCAATTTCTTCAATTAATTTACATTTACGTGTTCAGAGATTTTTCGCTAAAGCTATTCTCATAAAACTTTCAGGGCCCCAGAAGGATATCTCTATACTTTTATTCTTTTCGTTTTCTCCCTGCTACTCTCTCTGTATTATGTCTTTGAAATTGCTAGGCTTTTTTCCACATGCTGCTTAATAAAATAACATTTCTTTTAGCCTTTTAGGCAGAGGTTTGTTTCAACAGATTGATATATAAAGAACCACGTGAAACTTAAAGTGTGTGGCTGAATTCTATATTTGTTTTACAAGTTAGGGAATTGATCATCTCCTCCGTTATGCACACACAGAAAGAATAAGTATCTGCTTGTTTGATGTAACATGCAGATCAGTCAAAGAAACAATTCCTGGGGAGTACTTTTCTATCCCCACGGTTTCCAGAAGCCTGAATAAAAATAGGTGAGTTAGTTTGGTATTTTATCTCCTTCTCTAGAGGAAAATTCAGAAAGATTGTATTGTTATGTATTCCTTGATCTGGGTCTGGTATTTCTCCTGAAGCATATTATTTTGGAAATAGCTACTTTGTGTCTGCATCGCATAAGAAGATATAGGATAAGTTGTGAACAACTCAGTAAAAAGTTACATGTTTTACTTTATCAAACTTATAATTTGATATTGGCTTGCATGATGTCAAGATAAAGCACAGTATAGAGCAAGGACAAGAAAGGTGGAGGTGAGGAACTAACTTCTGTGAACAAGAAGAGGAAGATGTCTTCAATATTAAATTTCACAAAGAAGGGAGACAGATTTCTTCGTTTCCTTAGAAACAGCCCGATCATGTCATAATTGCATATGTATGCTCCCAAATAAACTACTAGCAAAAATTAAATGTAACACATTTTCTGTTACTCTGTGTTCATTGTGTGCCGCGAAGTAATGTTCTGAATTCCCTAACTCAACATGCCAAAACAGAGACTCAAGGCATTGCACAAGATGGATCGGTCGTTTAAAGTTTTTAAGTTGGTAAGAAATTCACAAAGATGTCAGAGACATCATGGGAGTTTGACAGTGGGGTCAAATCGATATATGGCAAAGGGTTTAGTGTGTTGGAAAGGAAAAGTTAATAAATTCCACATGAAGAGATGGGTGGACCAAGAATGGCTCATGGGACCGGAAGGACCGGCTAGAAGACATGTGGAAGGGAGTAGCAAATGAATCGTAAATGCTCAGACACAAACAGATTTCAAGGATTGTCGGCACAGCAAGATTAAGGGCAACAAAGATGTAAAGGAGAACGGAAACGGGAAAGGCTTTAAAAATATTGAAGGAAAGTGTTACAACATTTCGTGGAAGCGATTTCTGTGAACAGAAGGTGGTCCAAGCTGAGGTGATCAGAAAGGAAGTTTAGAGGAACCTGACACAATGGTAGTAAACTGACACTCAGTGCATACAGAAGGAATAAAAATTGAAGTAAAGAGTGACGAGGAAGTTAAAATCTAAAATACTGGAGTTTTTTTCTCATGATAATAAACATCAGTGTTTTTGGAGGGCTTTGCCAGTAAGAAGTGGAAAGAGAGTGAGAGAAAAGAGAAGGAATCGTGGCGGGGGGGTGGAAAGAGCTGGAACATGAAGGGGGAAGTTGGTAGTTAGTTAACACAAAATACAATCAAAAGAACACACTACTGGAGCATACTGACCATTAAGGAACAAAAGTGTATACATATCTTGAGGGTAACTTGACTTGTTTCTTGTGTTATGAAAGGCAGCTTGTGTCAGGAGGTGGAGTGTTTTTCTCGGTAGTGATTTATCCTGTCAGACAGGATTGATTTTAATTGTGAGAAAGTATTACAGAAAAAAATAGCGGCTTCACTATGCTGGTGCTTACCGACTCGTGGTTAACAGATTTCCATGCAGAACTGTTGGCTTCGGTGCTGGCAGCATTCAGAAGTGTAATTATTATTTGTGAGGGAAGAGAAACTCACTTGAAAGTGTGACAACTTTGTAATTGGAAAAAAAAATCTTCACTGGATCAGTTTCTTGACTTTCTGATAATCATAGCCTTCTACATGCCCCTCAAAAAAAAAAAAAAGGTTAGAGCTATATGTTAATAGAAGAAATAGTTAATTTGGAAAATGATGTAAATTATCTCAAAGCGTAAAAACAACAGTTCAAAACAAAAAATATTTCCCCCATAGAGACAAGAATATGAAAAAGTTTTTTGTCAGCATTTCAGTGAAAAATTTGCTTTTTCATCTTTATGGTTCTACACCTGTCTGTCACCAGATGCGCACATGATTTTATGCCTTTGATGCTGAGCTTAAGACAGGAGAAGACTATCTAATATCCAAGAAGGAAAACCTTTCATATTAGAGTGTCATGTTAGTCCTGGGCTTCTGCTAATCTGAAAATAAGAATATTGACTGCTGAAGGACTGAGATCTACACATAAAATATCTATGAAGAGGATAAATATTTTAAAATGCAAGCGCTAAAGTTGTATTGGCACTCCAAGACAGGGTCAGAGGCTGGTTCCTCCTTTAGAAGTGTCAGTGTTCTAACATGCGTTACTGCATACGGTGAACTTTTCATGACAAAATAACTACTATTGCTTTTTTCCAATGGAAAAAACATAGAGAACTTCTTTAATTTCAAAAGATCGCAAGATTTCTATAAATAGTAATGTGGGGCTTCAGTATTATGTGAAAATGGGAGTTTTCAGAAAGATATTCTATCCAGACCTCAGAGAAGACACCACCAGAATAACACCTGCCTGGCAAGCTAGTTCGTGTTTCTTTCAATGAAGACAATCTCTTCAAAATGAGCAAAGGAAAAGCCATGCTTCTGCAAGATATACGTATCTTTTTTCCAGTTGATCCATGTCTAATACCAAAACATGTGAAAGTGTGCTTCAGCCTATGTGTGCTTGGCCTTAGTGCACAAAAGGAGAGGTGTGCAACATGATGTATTTGGGAGCCAGGAATTTCTGCAGTCTCGGCAGCCTGCTGTCACCAGCTAAGACTCCTGTTTGTTCTGGGTAGCGTAAAGGATGCAGAAGGAGACCAAATTTTTGCTTCAGAACCTTCTTGCACCTAATGTTGGTGATGTTATTTGATCTATCTTTTTAAGATAGACTACTCATTATAGGGCTTTCCAGTAGTCCTGTTTCCTTCCGATGTACAATGGCAACAGAGAGTGCTCAGATCTGCTTCCTGGCTTTCCATATTCCCCCAAATTGGTTTGTGCTTTAACAGCGGAGTATGTTTTGGTTTCAACTCTTGATTTCAAGGTCGTATTTTTGTACAGAATCAAAGTATATTATGCATTAGGTAATTCTCTGTAGATATTAAACCACTGGGTATTGATGGCTGGATGCAGAAAGGCAAGAGAAGAGTAGTCTATTAGTAAAATAAAAATAAAGGAGTATAGATTTTGAGAACGCTAAATGGAAATTTCACTTGGGTCCTGAGCTCGATGCATACTGAATAGCTGTAATTAAATGCTGAGCGGTCTAAACTCCCGTTGGCCTGGTTGAGAACTAAAGTTGTTTCAAATGTGTCGCCTATCACTTTAACAATCCCCAAGTTTCTGTTGCAAATTACGTATGGTTTTGTGTAAGTGGGGAAGTTAAATAGCTTGTGCTCTTTACTTAACTTGTTTTCCTGCCTTCAAACTGCTGGGAGATGAAACACATGTTCAGCTGTGCTATTCCTTAGAATTTGCTGTAATTCAAGATTAAAATTCCAAGACAAATAACGAGAGGACAAGAGGTGTGGTTTATCCAGAGAGTGGCCACCTCAAGTCAAACTGGAATGTGGTTAGACTGCTGCTGTTTGCAGTGTCGACAAAACAATCTCATAGAAAAAAGCAATTCCTAGATGGAATTTGGATGTTTGTAGATACTCTTTTTAAGCAAATAATAACTTTAGAGAACATGTGTAAATGCATATGCAAAACAAACTGTGTGAGTTGTCAAAACTGGTGCTTGAATTTCCTAGTAAAATATTTTAAGGGGCTTTGTTAGGGTCGGCCAGATTAGGGGAAACCGGGATCATAAATTCAGGAGTTTTATAACTAATTATCTAAGAAGCAACTACACAAAATTAAGATTTCAGAAGAAGTGAAAATAATGTGAATTTGAACTTTTCAATAAGTTCCTTGGTGCTGAAGAGCTGCTACCTCTATCATTTCATTGTGCAGAAGAGGCATGTGTGTCAGTGTCATTGTCTTCTTTTTTAAATCAGCAGCAAGCGCACGTTCTTCTTGCCCCAGTGTGTTTCTAAAGAGGACAAGGTTTAATTCAAGTCAACCAGTAGCAAGTGGCCTACAGGTACTGAAGGCATCGGTTTAACTTGAATGTTTACATCAGCATTATATCCTTAACTGTTTATGTAATATAAAAATAATTTGTTGGAAAAAATTGACATGCTTTTGCATGTTCCTACAAAGCTCTGTCTATCAGCTTGTTGAATCTTCATCAGTCATATGCAACCAAACAAGTAAATGGAAATGCAGTAGGATACAAAGAACAGTCTCTAGCCAAGTGTAGATGTACACACAAAACCTACATAATAGCTGATTCGTGACAGTAGCTGTGAAGTTCACTGTCTTATATCCACTTACAAAAGTCTGTACAATTGACTTGGAAAGACAAGCGTGCAGAAGGTGAACTCTATAAAATACGAAGTGTGAACAAATAAGATAATCAAAAGATGTAATTTATTGCAGATAAAAATGCATTATTGGTTTTTCCCTAAAGTGATGCTCCTGATGGAAGTCACAGTTCTTTGCGTGTAATGGAAATGTATTCATACAAAATGTTACCACTGTCTCAAGTTCCTGAGAGTGACGGTAGGAATACAGAATCCTACTTCCTTTTCCTCACTATGTCGCATACACTTAAGTACGCCTTACCAATGCAAGTAATCCTTTTGTATTTGTGTCCGGGCTTTGAAATTTTAGCCCTTTCTGGTAAATATGTTTGAATGAAAATTAGAATTATTTTTCCTTCTTTCAAGACCCAGGAGAGTTGATTCTAGAGTCTTTCCGCTGTATTCACTACATTTTGATTAGTCCCCCAAGTTTAGCTCTCTGAATAGAGAGAAACAGAAATAAATAGGGTATCTCTTCTGAAGACTGCAGTTCGCTGCTAAAAATAAAAAAAGCACACTCAGATTGCACTGTTAGGACATGATTTCTGAGTCCAGCCAGTTCAGACAGGTCTGCCTAAGACTATAATCAAGTTGATTGTATTGCATTGGTATTCTAATTTCCACTTCGGGATTTTGCTATATAATCTCTAGTAGAGTATGTCTAATCTTTATGAGACCCAAAGTCTTTGTATAAACTCTCTGAATTTTCCTCCATGTGTCTCTGCTAAACTGAGATGTGTCTTCTGGCTGAGTTGTAGAGACATTAAATTACTGAGTAAATCAATACAGCACTGTTATGTCACTGTATCTTTTTCAAAGACCAGCTCAAGTTTTGTATGCTGCAGCTTTGATCCCTTTCATTTAATTCTAAGTACACTTGTTATTATAGTAACTGTTGTTTGTATGTTATTTTAGCTTTTTACTTAAGTAGCTATTTAGCAATTTAAATGAAAATGTAATTAGGTTACATCTGTTTTACATGCATGTAATACCACGCAGATGTAAACTTATATTAAAGCCATATTTTCTTTTTGGCAAAAGGACATCAGAATGGAATTGTAGCAATCATGCAATACATCTTTTTTTTTTTTTAATAGTGTACACAAGATGTATTCCAGTGTTTATGTTGTGATGGTAACAGCCCTTTCTATTTTTGAGAGACAGTATGGGGAGCTAACTGATACAGCCTTTTATTTTAGATGTACCAGGGCAAGTACACTGTTAGGCTGGTGTAAATCCAAATGAACTCTGTTGAAATTAGTTAAAATTCCTTACCAAAATCATCAATGTCAATAACTCATCTTTCTGGAGCGAAATTCCCCTCTAAGGATCGTCAGCGAAATAAGGAATCTTTGTGGGTTTACACCATTATGAGTGACAGTGATATTTGTCTTTCAATAGCTTTATTTTAAAGAAAGATTAACTTCTTACCGGACTGATCTTACAAAGTGCCGAGTGCCCTCAGCTATTGTTGACTTTGATAGGGGTTTTTCTGTTGTCTGGAAAAAGAGATAAGAGGTATGGATTCAATTCCAGCTTTCCCATAGTCTTTGAATAGGTACTTAGGGGAAGGTATTTGATGTCTCCGTAGTACTGTAATCATAACACAGAATTCCTCCTGCCTTGTTTGTCCTTTTCTTTTTTTGACTGTAGGCTCCTCATGGCTGATTACTACTCTTTGTTTATATGGTGCCTTGCACAATATCAGGATTGTGAGTAGTGTCCACTTACACAGATGTAAGTCAAGTCCTAAGTGAAGTATATAAATGAAGTAGGGTACCTGGTAGTTCACTAAAGATGACTAGTATCTTTTAAGACTTTGTCATTTCTTTGGAATAGCTAATTTGTCTATCAGTAGGCTAAAAATATTAAGCATTAGTATGTTTATTCTGTAGAGTGTAGTGCATAACTTTTTGATAATGTAATGCCTTGAAACAGAGGTTAATAAGGTAAGACTTCTTACTCATTTAGTTTTACTTATATAAGCATAAGTTCAACGTAAACCATGTTTGTTTTACTTGGAGCAAGGGTGTATTTTAGTAGACTTTTATTGTTTCGATACATATTTCTGTTCAATAACTTTGCCTTTCTGAAGAATAATGTGAAGGACATGTAAGAAAACTGTGGCGTGTTTTTCTTTCTTTTTCCCTATGAACATTTAAGGCCCTGATTCTACAACGTGAACATAAGCGTATGAGACTATATGGAGACGTTGTGTAGTCCAGAATCAGAATATAAATTTAAATTTATTCCAGTTCCTCATTATAAAATACTTTAGTGCTAAATCTTGCTGCTCTTAAGTGTGAATTTGGACGAAGTAAGGGCTTCAAGATTGTCTCTGAAGAGTGTTTAAACGGGTAATTTAATGCAAAGATGATAGGAAGCTACAGAGAGTCATTATGATGGTGGTGTTTCTTAGTTGTGCCTGATAGCTCTGCTACAGTTTACGTTTGTTACAAGGTTGGTATTTAAGGAGTGTGCAACTTAATTATTCTAAACGATCTGTAATGACCCACTCAAAACAATTTTCTCCAAATCTGTAATTTATCTGTTTTCCCTCATTTGTTTAAATTAACTGAGACTGGGACTTACCCATGAAAAATCCACAATCGAAGTCTTGGTTAAAAATTATTACCAAGTAGTTTTGTAAGTATTGACAAATCTATGTATTTTTGTAAGCATACAGAGTATCTTCAACATCTAGCTTTAAAGTACTTTTTCCACATGTACTGTGCAACTCCGAGCTCTGTCATTTCATGGAATTTGCCTTTTGGTTTTGTGTTTACTGAGCTGGTCCAGTTAACTTCGCTGTGTAAGGTACTCGAAATTTTCTTCATTACTTTGCCAGAGAAATGGATGGACGTGGAATTGTTTACTTCCCACAGGCAGAATTCGGTTGGTTGGCTGTTATGCAGAGTTCTACATACGATACCTATGTAGGATGGTAATATTAACAACATGGAAAGAAGAAACACAGAAGGTTTTGCCTAAATATTATCAGGCAAAGACTGAAAGCTAGAGTGCTGAACGTGTTGCCCCCTCCTCTTTCTTTCTATGTGGAAATACTTTTTTTTTTTCCCCTTTTGGGAAATGAGTGCCATTCTCCTTTCCTGTGGACTGGACTGTGAAGTACTTGCCCTCAAGCTGAGATAATGATTTATAGAGAGATATAGAGATGTATAAATATAGAGAGAGAGACACGTATATATTCAGATGTGTAAATATCTGTAGAGAGAGATGTATATATACATATTTAAAACCTCTTGAGTTTTAAGAATTTTTGTGTGGCTCAAAGCCATGCACTCGGTACTTTAAGACCTGTCTTGCTTTCCAGACTGCTGGTGCCAAGTATACCCCAGCTGCTGCTGCTGAGTGTAACTCAAGTTTTCTGCACCTCTCTCAGTGTTCACAGGTTGTGCAGGTGAACTTTGCCGAGAATGATTCAGTGTTAACGTACATGACGACTGGCTGTATGATGTACAGTGGGTTCTTTTTGTTTCTACCTCCTTCTGGACGGCCGTATCTCCATTTATTGCGTGTAAAGTGTAACTGCCTGTGGTGGGCAAGGAAAGCAGTCTCAGAGATATGGTGGTGATGCTTCTAACTCCGAAATACTTCGTCCTGAATCCGCAGCTGGTCCAGCCCTGCTACTCAGATGTTCCTTTCTCTCTTGGCAAGGCAATGGAACATGCTGTTCGTTGTTCCTAACCTGCCCTTTTGTGCCAGTATGATGTAATGCTGGTGGTAAATAAAATCATGGTAGTGAAGTTATGAATCAACATTAACTTTGATTATTGATACCTCTAATTGACTAAGACAGGTCTCTGATTATTAGTATCTTAATAGTTTAAAAATAGTCGTACAAAGTAAAGATACTGAATATATTCTAAAGTCAAAATATTGTGAGGAGAGGGAGAACATAGCTATGTGATTAATAACAATTATTAAAGCACTTGATGTAGCATGTAACATCTTTCCCTTTATGTTATGCCAGATTTCTTTGCTGAAGAGGTAAATGAGTGTCTGTTATGACTGCCAGAGTGAGGAAAGAGCATTGAAACCTGGACTCAGTATCAGATCGTGTTTCGCTAACAGAACAAGATTGATTTATTGTGTTACATCAGGGTTAGATGGACCCAGGACTGCTTCACCACATGCTATTTCATTCGCTGGTCTACTAAGTATGCAAGTACAAACAGCTTTAACACAATTCTTTACCTAGAAACAAGCCTGAGGCTTCATCCAAATACTTTTAACATATGAAAATTGAGCTGCTTTGAACTTGTATGTTTTTGATAACTGCTTGGTATGCTTCCTGGAGGATCACCTGTAGGCTTTTCTTTCCAAATCCTAATCCCTTTGATTAAGTGCCAGGACAGATAGCTCTCATTGAACAACTCCAGTCTCATAATTCTTCCTTCATTCAGAGTTGAAAGGAAGCTGCTCAAGCTTCAATGGGCAAATCCTCAGATTTAAAGTAATTCAGACACTTAGAAACTGAAATTGTTTTGTTCTGAAGCAGAGTTCAGATGGGCTACTGAACATTTACATACCACTCGCTGCCAGAAGCTGTAGGATGAAAAAACAAAACACGTTTTTTAGCTAGAAGGAGTAAGAGTAGGAAAACTGTGAGAACCAGACGTTAAAAGACAACCTGGCATGGAAATTTAGGTTTGGAAATAGGAGCATGGTTACTTTGCTTGACTGCTCGTGTTTTCTTTTTCTGCAAGATCAGACTGTGGTGCTGGGCTAAACATTCCATTCCTTCCTTAGCCCTCCTTCTTGTTAGTAACTACCAAAATAAGGAGTAAGCAGGGGAAAAAAAACCCTATTCCTTTTATCTTTACAAGTATACCTGCTGGGAACAAACCTGAGCCAGTTCAAGATGCTTCTATTTGAAAGTGTTTGTGGCAGGGGAGTATGACGGGGAATTAGAAATAAACCTGTTAGCTGCTGATATCTTGGGGTAATAGAGATATCTATTGCATATGCATTTTTGCACACGTCATTTTGTGCGTGTGCATAATGAAGCAGTTTCCTCTCTGGAGGACCTACTGTTCACCTTGGAAATGAGAATATTTCCACATGAATAGTTTGCCTTGGTTAATCCTAGTACAACCAGAAATGGAGCAGAACAGTTTGAGAAGCTGCACTCAGTTCGTGTGACACNATAATGAAGCAGTTTCCTCTCTGGAGGACCTACTGTTCACCTTGGAAATGAGAATATTTCTACATGAATAGTTTGCCTTGGTTAATCCTAGTACAACCAGAAATGGAGCAGAACAGTTTGAGAAGCTACACTCAGTTCGTGTGACACAGATTTTCATAGCTCCTTCAGCCTGAAAATTTGTTATCTTTAGCAGAATGCAGCCTGCTAAAACAGTACGTAGTAGCACGTAGTCAGTTGTAGCACAGTACTGAAGAACTGGCCCATTCTGTGAGCAAGAGATGGTGCTTTCGTGGCTATAACCACGGTTTCTAGGTAGACATGAGCAACATCCGTTGGGTGACTGTGCACCTTGCCAGCAGCAGACTTTCAGGCAAGTCCTTTTGTCTCTTTGCTACCAGATTGTTCCAGAATATTCATGTAGGCTTAATCTCGTAAAAAAAAAAATATGTTTTTTTTCACACTTCCTTTCTCCCTCATTTGTTGTTGACAACACACACAGTAGGCAATAGTGTTAGTTCTGCATCTCTTTGGCAGGTAAACCATGCTAGCAATTTGAAGACGTGGCTTTACCATTAAAATAAACCACCTTTGGAATTAATTATAGAACTAAAAAAACTACAAAAGTAGTTTAAAAATTAGGAAATACATAAACAAAGCCAGCTCTCACAAATCTGGAGTGGTTCTGACTGTTCAGATCACTTTTCACTGTGACTTTCGGAACTACGTTTTTTTCAGGTCATACCCTCAGTATCAAGAAACTTGTCATTGAGTTGCAGCTCAGCTGCATCAATACAATTAAGTTTGGAAATAAAATGTAGTGGTGTCCAATTGCAACTAATAAGCAAAAACAAGTAGGCAAGATGGCATAAATGAGCTAGAATTTTTAAGGACACAAGTACTGATTTCTTTAATCAAGAAAATATTTACATATGTTAAATGATTAGGAGTTCTGTCTGCAGAAAAGACTGATCTGGCTGCAAACAGCATAGCAACATCTATTGTCTTGAATCGGCACCAGCTCAGTTTTACATACGGACGAGGTCATCTCTGTCTAATATCGTGAGGTTTTCTAAGTTCTTAGCTCTAACTTATTATTTGACTCCTTAACTAATTTGATAAATGAATCCAGTAGGTCTTTGAATTATTATTAGGGCAATGATAACTTGAGGGTTCTGGTTAATAAGATAATAACAGAAGTAGTTTGGTTAACTAAAGTTTGAAGCAGAAAGCCTGAAGGCCTCTTGTTATTACTTCATTAGCAAGAAATTCCATTAAGAAGTTGTTGTTATTGTTGTTGCTGTTGTTGTTATTATTATTATTATTATTATCCTGGAATAATTCTCCTTCTTATCACTCTTGCATTCTGATCAGCAAGGACGTTCAATGAAATAGCAATAAATTTTAGGAAATTACATGTACCCAAGCAAGACCATAAACTAAAGATGAAAACAGCAAGATTTAACATTTGAACATACACTTTTGAAACGGAGAAAGATTCCGCGTGTTCTTACGACAAAGCTTTGGAATGAAAGCAAAAGTTTATGACACATTTTATTACGCCTGTAAATCTGAAAGCTTAGCTATAGTTTTTAATTTTTATTTTGCCTCTGTAACTATTTTTATACCCTTTTTATAGTTGACTGGTGCAAGGTTTAAAATAAGTTCTGCTGGGAGCCTATGCCCCATTAGTCTTCTATAATAAAATGTGAACCTGGCTAAAATAAAACATGATGCCTTAAGAGCAATTAAGAATGGTCTTTTGTAGATAACTGTAACATGAAATACAGTCACTGTTTTTATTAATGGATTTGGGAAAAGGAGCTCCATGATTTGTAGCAGAACAGTGGGTTATTTTACATTTTCATTTCTTTTATTTTATGTCTCTTCAGAAAACCTTTGAAGACCTCTGAAATAATCAAATTCTGTATTTCAAATGTTTCTCATGTTAATGTGAACCTCAGTATCTGTTTTATTTAAGCAGTGCTATGATGTCAGCTAAGAAGGTGTCCTTTTTGCTGTTACTCCAATCCAAAAAAGTGTTATTTTTGAAAGAAAATCTTGTTGAATGTTTTATAAGAGTGATAAAATGTGAAAGCTGTGCTTTGTGCTTTATAATGGCAGGATTTGTAGGACACAGACATAATCGACTGGGCATTGTCTGAACACAAAGCATAGCATCTCATTAACGCATAGTTTCTTAAAAAACTATAAACACAGTTGACAGATGTTTCTCTAAGAGTATAATAGTAGTTTCTTTGTGATTATTAGATTAAGCTTCTAATAACTTGAAGTCTTGAAGATCAGTTGTTAATACGGTTGAAAATAAAATCTGTGCTATTAAATAGTCTTGGAGAGGCTGTAGTTCTTATGTTTGGAACATTTAGAAAGACTTCAAGGACAGCTCTCTGTTTGGAATCTAATTGTACTTAATATGCTGCTTGCAAGCAAAAAGTGTAAAGTTGATGTCGTTATGAATGAGGGAAGAAGGACGGGGGAAATGAAAGGAAAGGGTGAAATGACCAATATCTTTTCTCATCTCCTTGAGACCGTAAACGCTGTCAGTAATATGCAGGGTATGTATTCCTTTGGAGGCCCTGTCTTCCAAAAGGCCTGAAACCACCTTCTGGGTTTCTGCTGATAAATCAGTTTGCTAGAGGGGTATTATACACACGCCATTTACATCTCAATATCTGTCTGTGGGGACTCGCAAAATCTTTGGGCAGCACAACCTTGGTTACAGAAATTTAGAAGTATGTTTTCTAGACTTTGTGCTAGTATATTTAGATCTCAAATAAGAAACCGATTCGTATGTGCTAGTAAGTGTGAGAAAACATTTGAATAAAGGTAGCTCCTTGTGTCTTTCAAACCAGTTTTTCCACAGCAGAGCTGTGTATATCTTGAAAAGCCATTAGCATATACAGAGAAGGGCCGCAGCAATATTCCACACAGGGTGACTGCTGCCATTTAGCAGAGGCAGCATCAAGGTAGGCAGAATGCGTGCCCGGTAAATGACACAGTTTACACTCCTCTAGGGTAGGTAAGTTGGGAAGGCTGCATTCTAACTGATGAAACTGAACAAAAACTCATGTCCTATATTGACATTTGGAAAAGCAATCAAAATCACGTTAGCTAAGCTGCTCTTAAACTATATATATGTGTATGTGTGTGTATATATAGTGTTTATGTATGTACGTGTGTGTGTGTATACATGTGCTTGTCATATATATATATATATATATATATATGGGGCAGAGGGTATTTTAGTGCTTCTGAAGGGTAGTCTTGAGTATTGTCACTGCCCTCATTTTGCTTTTTATTTCACCTGCCACAAGAAAGACCAAGTTTTAAATGAAGTTTCTTCTGCAGGAAATGCCACTTCCACTGCTGTGTTGAAATATACAATAAAAACCCGTCGCCTAACGCTTCTCTACTTGCAATGAAGGGTAGTTGCAAATGGAACAGTTTATTTGATTCGTAAGCACATTCGCAAATGCTGTTTTGACAGCCTTCTAGTTTACACCACAAATTTTGTGGTAGCAATGGATTCTGGGGTTAAACCTTCTGGCCCAAAGCCAACGGGTGCTCTTAACCGTCTTTGAGTGCTTGGCCCTAAGTATTATTTGGTAGAGACAAATAGTAGCTGACGTATACTGTGCTAGTAATATCCTCTCTCTGCTGTAACCAAATGCCTCCCTAGCCAATGCAGTTGCCCTATTTTTGGAATGTGCTGGCTGACAGTACAAAGTGGGCAGTTAGTCACCTTGAATTTCACCCGCTTGACTTTCAGTCCCCAGGGACTGTGCTCCACGCTCAGTGCTCGCTGCTGTTGGCATCGGCCCTTGAGTCAGTCAGAATTCTGATCATTCTTCAAGATAAGATCTGAAATAAATCTTCCTTTTGAAAACTTGTATTGTTGCCATAGGCATAAGAATTCAGCCTTCATTTGAAATCAGCAGCATATCAGAGTCACTACCCGTGTCTTTAAGAAAACGTTACGTGGATTTATCCGGAGATTCATAGCCTAGAGAATGAGGAGCTAGGACATGGATTTGCTTAGCTTAGCCTGCTTCAGAAAGGTAGCAAAGAAATGTTAAAAGACTAACTCAAGAAGTTTCAAAGATGTGGCGGGGAGTCTGGCGTGTGGATTCTCTTTATAAATGGTAGGGTTTGTGCTCTGAACTCATCTGGTACAGCTCTGCAATGTGCCATGGAAAGTCTAACAGGGCTGAAGGGTGAAGTAGCCTGAGGAAAAAAGACTTGTGTTGAGAGACTCAGCAATCCACCTGTGCAAATCCGTATACCCCGAATCCACCTCCAGAAGAGACAAATGTAAATCAGCATGGCTAAAAGGTATTCTGTAAACTTCCAGAAATGTCTTCCTGCTGTCTGGGATCGTTCTGTAGGAATAAAGGGCTTGTCATACAGTGCTGCAGGATCTGGGGCATTTGGCAATGAACCCCTCAGTTCTGTCTCTAGCAAATCTAGACGTGACGACAGGAATCTCGATGGTGTACACAGATCCCTACCAAATTCACACAGCGATAGAAAGTTTAAAGGAAAATATTCATTTTGGCATCATACTACAGGAGTAGGAATTTACTGCGTTACTGGTTTACAAAGTTGTATGTTAGATATTTTTCTTCTCTCTGTGTGGTTCTGAAAATAATCATTAACATGAATGATAATTGTCACTTTGCTATAGCACTTTATGGTTTATTAAGATAATGTTTTTACTCAGCTTTCACTCCTAGTATCAACATGGGCAATTTCCAAGGGTTGGTTCATGGTTTACTCTGTGCTGTGAAAGTGTACTTTAAGGTGATGTTTCTCTTACTGCAACTGTCAACACAGTTAGGACATCCGCATGGTAATTTAGTTATCGCTGGTTTTTTCACATGAAAGCAATTAAAAGCAACTTGCAGAACAAGTCAAACAGTTAACTATGCTCATACAGGCTAAAAAGAATTCTCAGAGACAAATAGTTCGTATGTCAGAGATGGGAGCGGCTGTGGTTGAAGGGAGTGTCCGGTTACTGGTTTTCACAGAAAATTGTTTTTCCTTTTCTGTTTTTTCCTCTTTGCTAACCAAATAGTTTTTACAAATGCAATAATTAGTCCTTTTTTTAACATTCAGAATTTTAAAACACTTCAGACTTTCTTGAAGGACAGTGTGCGGTGCAAATATGGTGGGTTGTATTAAACAAAATGGATGTTCTGGTGTTGTCGTAGTAGCATTGACTTGAGAGTGAACAACAGCGAGACTTAAGATGCACAAATCCGTTGAGGGCCTTTGCTTCAGAATTTGTGATGCTGCTCTTCCCCAGGTAGTTTGTTCGCTCTTCCTAGCTGCTACCCAGCCTTTTATCTGTAAAACAGACCGTATGATTCAGAGAGTAGCCCTCTATTTTCGTCTTCGTTGCAGCTTGCCATTTTTTATTCATATTTTGCATCATTTAAGCTTCCTAATATGAAGAAAAACAGGGCGACGTTGATGCTTGTGAGAACTTTGCTGTTAACTACAGCAGACCCAGGAATTGACAGAGAATTTGCCTCCTTCACGTGCAGAGCCACAAATATTGTCTAGGATTGTAGAGAGTGTATATATCACATGTGATATATATCATGATATATATCACATTGCTGAGGAAGTGACCTAATAACCTTATGGAAAATTAGGTACGGGCTAGGGATTAATTCTGTAGAAATAGATGATGGTAGTGTTCTGGTTTAGGATTAGAATTCTAGATGCTTGATTTCATTGACAAATTGTCAACAAAACCTCTTATCACTACCGCGCATTCTTGGCATTTTTGTTGGCATTTATACTCTTTGCATATATTCTGTTTATGATGTGTAAATATTTATTATAGTATCCTAGAATTATTTTTTTAAGGTAACGAAACACAATGGAGGAGCATGGGAAGAAATAATGTTACTGTTCGGAATCAATAAATTTATTTGTATACCCATAGGTTTTAGTTATTATATTTTTAATTCTGTTGTTTTGAGGCGTTTCTGTGCTGAAAAGACATGATTTTATCCTTATAAACAGACAGCAGGTAAGCAAACCTTAGTTCGAGTGGGATTTCTAAGAGTTGTTGTTGACACTCATCACTTATGCACAGTAACTCATGCCTTCAGCTCCATTTTTATGTACAGTAGATGTTCAATTAACGCTGTGCTAATTTGCACATATGCAGCAGCTTTTATCTTCAGCCTACTGTATTATAACTCCTTATATACAACTGTTGGTGGGATGCGTACTGTTTCAAGTGTTAGAGGTAACGCCGAATTACTCAAATTCTCATGTTAAAATGGTTCATAGGGGACCTATACTTTCATATAGAAAACTGAAAATACGCATTTTCCTATCCACTTAGTTATTGAGTGCAAGTAGCACAAAACCAACTTATTTCAAGTGTTTGTATTCTCTGCTAGGAAATCTTTTAGCTGCTTTGTGGTTCATAGAAGTTATCTCGGTGCTTGTATGTGCCAATGTTTGTGACCTCCAGTTCCGTGCCATTGTACTGTGACACCTAATGTTGTTGATGTTTTGCTCTTAAATACCATAAGTGGTATGAAATATGCACAAGAACTTCCACGGAGAGAGAGAAATGCTTCTTTAAAGCTTCGTTTACACAGTTTGGGGACAAAGCAACCCACAGAGTGTTTGCTGAGATTGCATAGGTAGAAGGTTGTGCTTTCCGTAATTTTTAATTGCCTCTTTTCTAATTGATTTTCGGTTATGGACTAGAAGCTCTTTGACGCATTGAAGAAGGCCGAGCCTTTCTGTGGTTTGTGCTTTGGTTTGGTGGCCCTGGCTGAAATTTTGTAGTCCTTTCAGGAATTCCCTCAGTGAGTTTGGATGAGTCTCTGCGAAATGTGAGAAAGCATTAGTTAGCAAGGAGCAGCTTGTACAGACAGGAGATTAGATGTCTCCAATCTCCATGCATAAGGTATATTTAAAAACACATTTACTCACCAGCTACACGATACCTTTGCACTACGCTAGCATATTGTGTTTAAAGGATGCTGAGAACAACGCCAATAATCAGAAGGTTTTTAGTGAAATGCGTTAGTGTGTTGAGGCTGAGTTAAGAATCTGTGTTATGAATGTCCTTTCAGCAGGAGATTTTAAACTTGCTTGTGTTCTTCTTTTGAGGACAAATGTCAAATCATCTCTCAGTAATGCTAGATTCCGCCCCCCCCCCCCCCCCCCCCCC
>VZSC01006098.1:137379-179682 GCA_013398225.1 Steatornis caripensis | reverse complement strand
GAGCAGATAATGTTGGGATAGCGTTCCAATTCTGTTGATTTTTCTCATAAATTACATAATCAAAGAAAACATTTCAAAGTCATAAACTGTTTACTATAGAGATGTATTTACTCTGCTTACCTAATCCTCATATTTCCCTTGCAAAATTTCTGTGAAAGTTTTAAAATCGTGTTGTGTATCATCTGTAGGCTATGAAGAAAAAAGGTACTGTGTTTGCACGGAAGAGGGGAGAAAAAAAGCATTTCAAATAGAAATCCTTATGTCTTTTTTTGTCAAAAAAAAAAAAAATCAGCTCTCTATATTGGAGAGCATATTACCAGTGTGGCACACCGAGAGGTTCCTGCACAAGGATTGATTTAGTCTTTGTGTTTTGTTGGACATTGCCTGCACTGGTTTTGAAAACTGTTTTTTGAGAATGTAGTTGCTTCAAGTCAGATGAAGAAGGTTCTAGGAATGCAATAATGGTGGTAAAATGGAGTTCTCGGGAACACTGCATCATCCCTGCTTGTGGACTTTTAGTATTTTGATTTTCTATTGGAATAAACAAGGGTTGAAGGATGACTAGTTCCTACTGATTACATGCAAACTTTATCACTTGGCTATTACCATCTGAAGTCTTGTGTAAACAATGGGACTGCAGGGCACCTTCCCTAAATCACGAGGTCTTCCTGGTTTGCTGCCACCGAAGACTGACTGCGAGTCAGTCTTTGTCAGCTCGTGTTAAAACAGACCCAGTCCCTATGTTAGGTCATGTATTGGAGATACATCTCTCTTCTAAATCAAATTAAGCTTTTTGGGGGCATCTGCTTTTTATCACCAAGATTTCTAAACTGCTGACACTCGCTGACCACGAACAGAGACAGTCATCTTACTGAGCCCTAGGTAACTGCATATGGGTTTTGTAGGCTTATGGCCGTGTTACTTCCATGCTGCATCTCCGTGGCTTTGAGGAAGGGGCGTTTCACTGATCTGCTTGGGCTCACGTTTGTATACTTACTGCAGATGCCTTTAAGAAGTAAAATTTGATTCTGATCTTCCTTTAAATTTTGAAGTTCAGGAGACTTTTTTTGCCCCAGTTGTAAAATTTACCGTGACATCTACCTGCTAAAAGTGCTGAGCAGGACTGGCAGAGAAAGCTCCAAGAAAATATAGTTTTGTCTGTTCTCCTGAGACCCTGTGGAAAAGCTATTGGAAAAGAATTTATATAGTGAAGTGAAGGTCTGTGTTGTTCTTAAGAAATACAAAGGCAAGTTTAAATATGTTATAGTGAAGGTAGAGTAGGTAAAAAAAATCAATGGAAGGAAATGAATAAAAACTGGGGTTTCTATCTGAATCATGCTGGTTTAAAATAAATATGTAAAAATGAACATGACAGTCAGTGTTAACTTCTTAAGATCAATGAAACCCATTTGTATTACAACCGTATCAAGCAGCGCACTTGTTTACAGCTGAAATTTTACAATCAAAGGACTGAAAGAGTTAAACACCTGGAGCAAGTCTGCTAAACTGCTAAGCTGGCTTTTGGCAGCAGCAGCAGCATGCAGACAGAGTTTTTCCTCCATTATGGTTCAGTTCAGTGACTAATTCATTCAAAGCTGAGAAACCAATTGAGAGTTGATAACGCAGGAAAGCTTATTTTCCTATTCTAACCTTTAAATAAATTGATATGTAAGAGGACTTGAAGTTGTAAATGCTTGCTGGACACTAAAAACAAAAATAGAAGTATTTTTTTTTGTAATATATCCGATGCACTAACTTTGGTTTTATTTTAAGCGAAGCCCAACTATTCAAAAAATGGTCATCTTGTACATTTTCAGTTCTTTTCCAGATGTAGACCTGAATTGTCATTTTTACTAAATATTTAAATAGTTAGTCATTATTTCCGAAGTACTTTAATGTATTGGCTAAAGAGATAAGTATAATACAGAATTGACAAGCGTTGTATTTATTGTACTGAGTTGTAAACCAACCTTTTTTAAGCCACTAGTCAATTAGCAACATTTTTGTTAGAAAATACCTGAAATCGTAATTGTAATTAGTACTTCTCAGCTTCTTACAAAGAATCCCTTCCTTTGGTCCTTCCACTTCTGCTCAGTTAGCTGACGTTACTCCTCTGAGGTAAAACCATTCTTCCATGCCAAAACGTTAGGTTCGCGTGTCAGATCTTGGGTGTTTACAGATGGCAATTACTGATCTGTAAAAGCATCGCAGGTTTGCCTATCTGCAAATACATACTTTAAAAACACTAGAGGTCATGTATGTTTTAATCAATTTATTCTTTAACCAGATCTTTTGTATTTTGCCTATACTTGTAAAGGCAAGCTTAGACAAGGAAGAAATCCCGTGTATATTCTCAGTATAAACATAATATAATCCTGTTTCCTAATTTGTTGAATACGTTTGGGAAGTTTGGAATAGAGGTTTAGATAACGAGGTGGACTTACGGAGAATTGAATTACGGGAAATACTTGGTTTGAAGTTTTAATTTTAGTTTTTCCTCACCTCTTGATTTGGGAAGACAGACATAAGTTAGAGTATTTTTAATCCGTTCTCTGTCGTCGGCTATGATCTTATAGTTACATAAACAAAGGCTTAAAGCACAGTGTTCACAAGAACACATCAAGTACTGGTTGAATAAGATTTCAAAGGATTTTTTTTTAGAGAATTGCATTTATAGATAAATAAATTTTTTCTAGTTAAGCTCTATTTCAACCCTCTGTAATTTCAAGTTTCATAACCTTTTCCCTCTTATTTCAAGAGATGTTTTGAATATGAAAATACCGTGTCAAAACTTAGCTCAACCCTTCATCAGGCGTTTTAAAACTTAAGTTAGAATTCTGTTTCTAAGATAAACAGATTTGGATCAGAAAGATTTTCAACTAGCTAGTATTCATTTTGGCTGAGAGTTCAAGCAGTATCTTTAATCATATTTTTGTTGATTATTTATTAGTTTCTGTGGGAAATCAAAGGACAGACAACCTAAAATATGTCTTCCATACATCATGAATCAGAAGCTGTGGCAAAAGATTTCTAGGAAGTGTCTTTCATGTGCCGATATGAACTGATTGAGGGATAAAATATGCATCTTTAGTGTGTGTGTAACATGCAAATGAGGGCTGACCCAAAAATTGAAGACTCCACTATCTGGCTGGAGTAGAATTTGTATTGCATTACTAGAGTAAGAAAATCTGTTGTGAGAGGAAAAGAGTTTTTCTGGTTTGTTCCGTATCGTCTGAAGGACCATGGTTAAAACTAATGCAACCCATGAAAGAAAGCTGGCATAAAAGTGCACGTTAAGAATATGTCGGCTACGTTTGGGATCTTTGCAAAATACGTGTTTCCCCAATTGGCATGTACCTGTATGGCGTAGTAATTAAAATTTGCTATCGTCCAAATGCAGCTATGAAAGCCCAATCGCCTTTTAACAATCGCTGTATGTGCTTTTGAATGACAATAGCCAAAGACTTGCTTTAGTACCCACACTAACTGGGAGAGAACAGTATCTTACCATGGGAATGTAAAACACGCTGTGCATTTTATTTCAGACATCAGCCGTAGGAAACAAAACGTTAGTTACTTGAAAATGTAAGTGATTATATAAGACTAGTTCTGGATTTTGAATCTTCTGCTGGAGGAATGCCATTCTAAGACTTCTACGACTTCAGGAAGCCAGATTTCACTCTGGAAGCTCTGTAGCCATGAGAAGCACCATTATGTGACATTACGGATATGAAGCATTTAGCTGGTTTCTAGCTGACAGTTAATGTTTCTGAGTGAGCTTTTCTAGCTTCTTCAGCTTGCAGGGGCTTTCTGCTTCTCGCTTCCTTCCCTTCCCCAGTCCTTCTGCATGCGCATTATCTAGGTTTCCTGTTTCAGTAGGAAGGGGTTACCCGTTATCAACGATGTAAATTTTTACTGCAATAATTTGTTGACGTGAACTGAGCAAACAGAACGTCCGTCATCAAATGCTATGGCAGGATGCTGCTGGCTGCCTAGAGAAGGACGAAAATACTGAGAAAGTAATACTCACTCCCACCAAGAAAACCAGAGAAAAAAAATAAAATGGCAAGCAGATTCTTGCCAAATTTATAGTGGAATTTGGATTTTCTTCTAAAATGTACTGACAGATTAATAAAAATAAGTGTTGAACTTCATAATTAAACCCAATTATTTTTATCAGTTTTATTTCCAATTTGAGTGGCAAATACATTTTTCTTTATGTATATCGATGTGGCAGTAGAAATCGTTCTATTCTATTTTTTCTCCCACCGCAGGATAACAGAAACCAAAAGACACATATAAATTTTTTATAAATTAAATAAAATATTTTTTTCTTCATTTCAGATTGCAAAGCAATCGAATTTCTTGTAAGAATAATATCATTCTGAAAAATTCATTGAGCTTTTTTTAAAAAGCCATTGTTCATATTGGAAAAAGTAATTATTTAAGTCTTTAGCATTTCCTTTTGAAGATTTCTGAAGGGCAGAGTCTGCTGGAGTATTAAAGCAGAGGTTTAGTCCCGTATTTGGAATTGGGTGGTATTTGGCAGTTTAAACATCAGTGCTGCCAAATAGACTGCGATTCACACACCACTAATAGTTTCTACTTCGCCATATGTGAGATTTTGTAAATGTCTATGGAAATTGTGCAATACTCATTTTGGGGGGATGATGATCTAAATATGCAAAACACAAGCGGTGTCCTCGTTCTGTATCCTCAGGGAAGATCTCTGAATAAGAGAAAGTACAAGCCACTAGCCAAAATGCAGCAGCATAGCTTTTTGTTTGAGACCCGTGTCGTCTCCAGCGCAGAAGTTCTGTCAGTCCAAACCGTGAACTCCATTACCTTGTGCTCCATTTTCATCCAATGAGCCAAATGCTTGAGGAAAGCGTCAACTATTTGTTATTATCTTTACTAGAAATATATTAGATGCAGACATTCAGATTTGTTTGTCCGCGTAGCCCTAGGTTTGCATGCCTTTGTCAAGAAGGCCAGAGATGTTACTGCAATTTATTTCACTTGCATCTCAAAGTTAGAGCAAACGCCCAAGTGTTTCCCCCTAGCCTTTTCATAAATACTTCTGTTTTTCTTTATTGAAGTGATTTAAGGATACTTGGGAGCAAGGAATTTTCTTTTTTTTTTTTTTAATAGTCATTATTTAGTTTCTAAATGTATTGGTAAGGAAACAAAGATTACGTTGTTCATAAGGGAATTGGTGCCCCAGGTTAATGTCCAGGTGTTCTTTCAACTGATGTCTGAGACTAATTTCTTCCCGGCCCTCTGGTAACCAGCTGAAGCAGGAGACCAGCTGGTATATCTTCGCTCTTGCATACCAACATCTTTCACTGATTCACAGATTTCCTTCTATCCTCAGTACTTCCTCTACTGCTTAACAATCTTTGAACAGTAGTTGGAAGGTAACTGCTGTTGTGCTTCGCAATGGCTGCATCTGAATCAAGGAATGAATTATTTTTTTAAAAATCCCATAATGATCCTCAGAAACTCCATTTGTCAAAAGGTCGTAAATTTGACAATCCATCAAAGGTTTGCTAAAGAAATGCTTAACACTGGATATTATCTGATTTGCCACTTCTGAGTTTGAATGGCATTTCAGCGTGTAATGCTACAAAGGAGCGTTCCTAATATATTTAATGGAAAGTTTCAGTTTCTTATATTCTCATACGTACGCACTTACCTGCTGTCACCTGTCAAAGTTCACAATTTCAGCTACTTTTTGCCTGCTACACATAGACGTCAACTATGTCAATCTAAAAGTAAACTAAGCAATAGAAACATCTGATGTTTCTTTAGTACATTCTGAACTTTGTCGCATATGTTGTGCATTTATTTTTTGCGCTTCCGTGCAGGGTTTACAGACCTTTTGTATTCACCGTTTGGTGTAAGATTCATTTAAATAAGGTAGTAAACATAAGATGAAAACAGGCAAGGGGACAGCAAAGGGGAAGCCATCAATTGCAACTGCATCTTAGTAAAGGATTTGCTTACCCTGAGGGTACACCAAAAGTGGAGGCTTGAGAGTTAGAGTTTCTTGTGTGAAAAGATGGCAAGCAAAGTGATCTTTGCAGGTGCTGTTGACCTGTGAAGTAGGAAGAAAGCAGATTCACTGCGGTGGAAAATGTTAGATGGGAGTACACAGCGCAGAGAAAAAGAAATTTAACCTCGTATAGTGAACACCAGTTTGAGGAATTAGGCCCTGAAGACCACTGTCAGGGAAAAACAGTGGAGTCGTGAGGGATGCACTGAAAGGCTGAAGTCAGAATTGAAATTGCTTCGGACTTTTCATATAAGCCAGGATAAAGCCTCACAGCTCAAAGTGCTTCTTATCACTACTGTAGATGTATTGGTATGGTGTTACTTGTTTGTGTATAATTGTAAACAGGTTACGTACGTTTGAACATTAACACCAAATAATTGAATTCAGCGCAAATAACGCATAACGGCATCGGTTATGAAGGGCTGGTAATTAAGATGTGGAAAGAGAAGGACGTCCTTTTTCACTGGCATGTCCGTTTGACTCCATCTCTGCTTTCATTGTCGTTGTTCAGACTTTTCTGTTCCTGTCAGCACTACAAACATTTAAATCACTGTTAGCAGCTGTGGAAGAGGTAAGGTGGAAGCTACTTACAATTGTTTGTAGAAAGGATTGTCATTTGAACAGCTCTTCTAAGACAACCTCTGAAACGCCTCCTTTTGTATTGTCTGTAAAAACTGAAGCGGAGGTCGCTGAGTTATGTTAATTATCTCGTGTATGTGTACAGTATCTTCTGGGGTTTCTTCAGTTCCACAAGGACCTTCACAGCATGACTGTACGTTCTAATTATGTAATCACACATTTACACCGCTTATGTCATTAAGTTTAATTGCACTTGCTATGTGAACGTGCCATGATAGAGCAAAAATTATGTTGAGAAAAATGATACAACAGAATCTTAATTAAAAGACTATTAAGTACATAGGACGTGCTTACCAAAATACAGTGTATAAGTATGCTGAAGGCTAAAAACTCCCCTGATGCACAAGTGTTTGCAAAGTCTCAGTGTTTCCTTATGCATACAGTTTTGAGACCTTTGCCTTCATTTCCATTCGGGGAAACTCCTCTACTGTCTGTACTACAGAGAAATAATAGTAGTAGTTGCGAACTGTAGTTCTGGATGTAGTCAGATAAACCTTTGTGTATAAATTCCGCCATGATTTTTAGCTAAGGAAATGTGAACAAGCTGATTTGGTAGTTTTACAAGAACGCGTTACAGAAAAACGTGGTGCTGAGTTGGTGTGCGGCAGGAGTCTGCAGGTGGCACTCTGCTTTCTGTTCCTGACGTGGTGTTATCAGTGCAGAGGTATTTGCGTGAATCCTGTTGGTGGAACAACAATATTTTGGATGAGACAAAGTTCTCTCTGAGGTATTGTGAGAATTCCTAGCGTGTATTTCACAAACGTTCTAGTGAAGAGCAGGGTGTTTGTCCAAACGGCTGTGCTGATCGCGGTGTTCTGACTCAGTTCCCCAGACTGTTCCACTTGGAATCTGATTTATCTTTTCCTAAACTGTTGATCTGTCTTAAACAGCTGCTGCCTTTTATTCAGACCTGGCTGGGGTTCAGTGATTTATCTTAAGCTGTGAAGCTAGTCTAAGACAACTCATCAAAGGCTCAACAAAAACAGTTTCTTAATGGGAAGAATTTTTCCAATCAGCGTATAACAGAACTGTAGTAATACATTGGAATATTCTTTGACGTAGCTTAAGACGTATGGTTGCCTAGTAAGAATGCCTAATTGTGTAGATTTCACTGTACCTAGCTGAGGAAGGTTTTTGACTAGCTTCTGAGGTGTTATGAGATACTCTTGACTGAAATTTCAGTTCAAGATGATATCGTATAATGAAAGTGGAGACATGGTGCCTTAGCGTAATTATATCTCTCTAGTTGTAAATATTTACATAATAATACGCCAAAGACCAAGTATAGTTAATGTTCCTTTATTCCAGTTGATCCAAACATTCAAGAAAAACTAGTTCTTCGGCAGCTCTAGGAATAGTTTATTAATTAAGGTATAAATAAGCTTTTAGAAGATTCAAGCTCACCTTTCTAACGTAGGTTTGTTTTTTCTTATTTATTTCCTTTGAATATTTCGCTCTTGGTTTTTTACAGTATCCCATGAAACTTCTTGTGCTCCGGAGAAGAAGAAAAAAGCCCCTTGTATGTAAGAGTTTCTGTTGGAAAAACATGTTTTTAAAACTCACCTGTACCGTTCTTTTAAATTAAAGGTCTGGGGAAGGGACATTGTCTGCTCGGTATCTCTCAACATATGGGCTCAATTACTCAGCAAAGAATTGAACCACGCTGTTTCAGATTGGTTACGGTGGTAAAAACTGCCTCGTACTGCTCTGCAGAAGAAGGATGGATAAAATGCTCTTTGAACAGTCAAGATTTTTTAAAAATGTCAGTGCAGAGGGCTTGCGTTTGTATTTGGCTTTCTAGACCTGCCTCTTGACCTTCTAATTACTTTATTTGAAACAGCACTGAGGGTATAATAAAACTGGAGGTTGTCTCTCGTTTGCTTTATCATAAATTAAAGCTGTTAGTTTGGTGAGGTGAAAGTAGAGGCAGAGTGTTCATTACTGCTCAAGTGACGGCTTGTCAATAGCACTGCCTTTTAGTTTGTTCTAGTCAGCACTTGCTGTGCATTTTGTTGGACCGCTGGGAAATAAATACAACAAGATTATACATTTGGAATACCACAAGAGTTCATGAAGGGAAGGGGAAAAAAAAAAGATAAATTATACACTTGGTAGAGAGTGACATGCTATCTTGTGCTATTAACAACCAGAGATAATTGCAGCGAATTGTAATTGCAGTTTGCAACTTACAGTACAGTGTGTCCGACATCAATCTTAATAGTGAACAAAGCAATTTATATTAAAAGTTAATTCACTTGGTAAGTTTCGGCTGTATACAAGGGAGCTAACAGATGTAGCTTTTCAGAAAGTTCAAAGGCATTTGGAACATGGGGAGAAATGCTAATGTAGTAAGCCTTAGAGAAATATTGCGTTACTACTTGTAATGAAAACAAATGTATGCCATTATATCCCAGTTTGTGTTTATTTAATAAACTGTACGGTTTTGTACGTTGAAGAAGTTGTGTTTCTGAATGTAACAAAACCAGGCTTTTACTCATAGATTACACAAGAAGAGCAATTGTATATGTATAGAGCGAATTGGGTCTAGATTTCCATGTATTTGAGTCCGTATTCAGTTTTAACTTAATCCTTTTATGAGACAGCGCTAAAATGAGTGCGTGTGTGTATGTGTTTGTATTTATACGTACGTATTATTGGGATTTTTAAATCTAGGGCTTTATTCTGGAAATGTTTACCAGTGCCCAGGGTAATTTGCCTGGTTATAATTACTGTAGATTTTGAGCGATGTCTTTAGTGTGGTTTAATTAAAATGAAACTTTGTTTTGTGAAAGCCTAACATCCCTCCCAATGGAGATGACAATCTTACTTTCCCTGACCACGTAGCGGTGCCCTAATGTCTGGAAGAGATTCTGCCTACCCCTGCCTTCTGTTCTGTGGGCTACATCACTTCGCATTTACTTTAACAGGTATTACCATTTTCTTAGTGTTGTGGTCAGTCCTGGGTGTTCATCAAATGACGGAGAATTCCCTAAACTGTGCAGAGTCATGATCTAGACACTTACTCTTCTGCTGTGGGATTGACTGCGTATTTGTGGGTGACCGTCAGTACAGTTTGAAAATGCAGGGTGAAAGTGCTGCCTTTTTAGGTAGTTGTTTGTCAAAGTATGAAAATCTCCAAATTAAAACATACGTAGATTTGCCTAATTGAATAATGGCTGCCTTTTTTAGAATGGGGAAAAGACTCGGGGGGAAGGAGATTGGGGAGGAGATTTTACTTACTGTATCTCTTTACGCATCCAGACCTCGTTCAGAGGATCCATCCAACACAGAAAGGAGGATCGTTCTTCATTTTAGTACCATCATGCTTTTTCATAGACATCCTTATGAGAGAGCAGAGTTAGTTGTTCCCATATAAATCTTGGGCAGATTCTCACCTAGAATGAACTACTGTAGTTCTGCTAAATTCAGAGGAACAAAAATATTTAACAGTAGCTAATGTTTGATTCTTCTGGGAGTTTGGGGAGCAGCTGAGAAGCTGGACTGAGGCTATTGTTCTTCTTTGTGACGTTATTTTCATTGGGTAGGTAAGAATGTGCATTTCGGAACCAACACACTTGCTTAGACGTGTGACATGGATCTTTACTTGTCTCTGCTGAAGGAGATCCAGAGTTGCACTAAACTGCATCTGTATTTCGCAGCATACCTATGTGCTTCAGCCAGGGTTTTGGTCCAGGCTTCAGTAAAGATTCGTCCTATTGAAAAGTACAGTGTTAAATTATTTGATCATTAGTGTTATAATGTGGAGGCACACTAGCAATATTTAGTAGTAGGCTTTTAAATTTGGTGTTAAATGCTTGGCTGCAATTTTTAGAATGAGGTATAAAAGGTAAAAAAGACTTCACTTTTTTGCCTTTAATGAATTTTCTCCTGTAAAACAACGTACTGTGTCTGAGATAAATTGGCAGGTGATTTGAGAAACTCGGTTTAGAAATGTTAAGTATAGTTTTCCATTTGTTTTAGCAAAAGCCATCTAGAAATCTAGAGGGTGTTTTGACAGCCAGTCATTCTGGTCGTAGAGTATTCAATTCAAATTCTATTTATTTTGTTTACTTTTCCATAAGTAAAAGCAGAATTAGTAAAAATATATAAAGTTATCTTATATTTGACTTGTTTTTATCAGGAGCACGCCTCTCTGCCTGTGTGAATATACTAGCTAGTGTAATTCGTTTTACAGAGATGGGCATGTGGTTCCTCCTGTAAATATTTATTTTATATCTCCTAATAGGGATTGAATTCTTTCCCTGTTTTCTCCTTAGCCTTGTGACTGTTACTGCATGTTCTATGCATTACTCTGTTAACAGAACACCTAGCCAAAAAAACCCAGGCCAATTTAATCCTGAAATGTATGAGTACTCTGTAACCCATTTTACACTGCAGCAGAAGACTAGAGGGGAGTTGGGCACGGCAACGTGTAGCATCACTGCGCCTGGCAGTGGGAAGCGTCTGCCTTTCAGAGGTGGGTAGGGTGACGTGGAGATGAACACAGGAGTGGTGGTATTAGTTCGGACCAAGGATCCGTCAAACTCTACCTGTCCCATCTCCGAGAGTGGCCATACGCAGACGCCTCTGAAATAAGAAACAAGGCAGATATAAATGGTACTTTACTCAGCCTCTAAACATGGCTGAAGAGTATTCTTAGCTGTTATGCCAAGTGCCCCAATCTGTGCAGTGCTGTATCTGTATCTGTGCTGGTGGATCAGATGGGTGTGCTGAAGTAGCCTCGTGATGGTCAACCCTTGCGTTGGGGCATTGTGGAGACATGGCTGGAAAGCGGCTTGCTTTCACTCTCTTCCAAATAACACTAGCAATACAGTAGCGGTGCGTGAGGTTATGTCACAATCTGGCATGGAGTAAGATTGTCTTGCAGGAGAAAGGATGGGAAAATAAAAAGATTCAGATTTTTTAAAAGCTCAGCAATTAACCCCTTCCGTTTAACCATCTCAATAAAGGAGACAGGTTTTCACAGGGGTTCAAGTGCCATGTATGTATTTGCTCTGCTTATGTATGCATTCCATAAAAAGATGTGCCTATCTTTTTCTCCAGGCACTCTTTGAGAAACGTCAAAAGTGCAATTACACAGACTACTTGGGACCCTCTGTTCACCCAGTAATTAACACAAATCATAATCTGGCAGCAAACCTTATTTCTAGTCTTTATCGTCTCCCACCAGAACAGTTAAACGACCAGACGTCCAAATTATTGAGCTGCCAGTAACTCTCCACTTGAAACAGATTTTTTTTTTTCTCACACGTATATCTATGCCAGAAAAATTTCTGAATATTAGTCTCATGAATCGGGTGTGACTTAGTATTACCCTTTATTTATGTAAATGGTGCACTTTGTCAGCTAATGATTTTGTTTAGCATTCATTCCTAGTATATTAGGTGTATTTAGCAACTACTACAGAGAAAAAGTTGCAAAGAATGAACAGAAGAAACCTAGTGTCAGGGGTTTATTACTAATGAAAATGAGCAATATGAGAAAAACCTGAAGAATTCCACCAGTTAATGTAATGGAGCATGCCATGACATACCTTTAATGTAATTGAAATTGAAATAATTTACGGTATTCCTGAAACAGAAAAATCTAAGTAACAGAAGGAGCCAGTATGATATCCTCGGACTTCTTCAAAACTGAAATGTATCAGGGATACGGAAAGGAACAGAAAGCGGAAGACATAACAAAGGTTGAATTGAAGACTTAAAGAAAAAGGACAGAGGTCATAAAAGACACATGCGGGATGATCTGCTGCTAGGAAAGAAGACTAGAGAAAGAAAGGCTTTAAAAATATGTTCATACAAAAGAAATGTTAATAGAACTGTAAAGCCACTGATATATAAAACTGGGGAAAGGAGTAAGAATCTGAGGAACTTTGCGTTCATCAACACATTTTGAAAAATCACTTCATTCTTTAAATGTCCGTATTTCTTAACAGAGCCACGGTAAAAGCTATACGTTAAATGACTGTGAGACAACAGTTCAATCACTCAAACGTGTAAAAATAATCAGATGTGGATGACGGGCATTTTGTATTCGGGAGGGATTTGACCAGCAACTCCTTTTAAATTATTAGGGTACTAGAACTAGATCAACTGATCTACAAGTGTAGTTTGGAAATAAAAGCAATACGTTTAGATAGTTGTAAATTCTAAGTTCATATTATTTCTTTGCAACATTCAAAGAATTTGTGTGAATTTAGGGAAATACTTGTATGTTTTGGTACAAATTCAGGACCTCTTAAAATATAGTTGCACATTTGTATTTTCTGTTTGCCAATGTAAACAAGATTATGTTAGTCCTTCCATAGTACTTCCTGGCGGTAGATATCTGAATAATTTACAAGAGGTAAATAATATTATCCTTCAGGAAACTGATGAACAGCAAAGTATCATGGTGTGTTACTTAATTTAACATTTTAAAATTATTCTTTCGAATGGTAAAATCAACATTTCGATATTTGGATAGCATGGTACGTAACATAAATTAAAAATAGATGATACAGGAAACAAGTTTACAGAAACCATTGTCTGAAATCAATTTGTCAAAAATTTTTAGGCCATTCTTGCAAAATAAGGATGCATTAAAAAAAAAGAATTGAGATTCCCGTAATGAATTTTAGTAAGGTCCTCTTCAAACTTGAACCTAATTCTAGGGGGCAGGGGAGAAGAGGCTGAGAATCTGTTTCTTTTGGGGAATTTATTTTATTTTGGTGAAATAATTGTTGATGCCGGATTTCCAGTTCTTAGGACTTTTGAGGGGGAGGACAAGTCTAGCTCTGGTTGCATCAAGACAAATGAAACCAGGCCTGGAAACGCAGTTCCTCTGCCCCTATAGTCTATGAAGACAAGATCCAGCCTCAATACTTGGTGTGGTGCCCGGGCAAGGAAGAAGCACAAACACTTCTGGTGAAGTAGTGAAAATAAGACTTTTGGTTTGTTTTTTGCTTTTGTGAAGTATGTAAAACCGGTGAAGCTATTGAGGGATGGATATTTACTGCAGTGCATTTGTTTTTCAGGATCACGAGTAGCTTTCTGATTTCAGGCATTATAAAAAAGATGTCTATGGGAATTTTTTTTCAACTCAGTAAACATACAAGTGGCAGGATTAAATGAAGAAAAGTTTAGGTTATTAAATAAAGTTCCAACACTTCTTACTTGCTCAAAATATTTGCAGCAAGTTCTGTGGAGTAGAAAATGAAGGGAATGTGCCATGCAATTTTTCTTTAGCCTTTTTGCAATGCAACAGGGCAATCGATACAAATCTTTGCAGTAATCATATATTGATTTTCCTAGAATATAACTCCATTTAAAGCATTTTTATCCCCAGGAGTAAAAGCATTGGAGGCTATCAAAGGAGGAAGTAGCTTTCCTTGACCCCATCTGCAGTTCACATTGATTAACAGAGGCTAGGTAAAATAAATAAATATGTGTGAGGGAGAAGAAAGAAAAAAAGTGTCACAGAAAGGTTAATACTGGCTGGGGAGAAACATAATTATAGTGCATTAGGGTTTTTGTAACACTGTATTAGGTCAGGATAAGCTAACAAGTGACTCGGAGAAGGTGGGTTCTTCGTTAAGTCGGAGCCGAATATTACAATACCTATTTTTCAGTGACTGTGCTGCAAATTCAGGTAATGGGGAGCTTTCTAATGGTCCTACCCACATACACATGCAGGTAACCAGGATAGCAAAACTGAGTTGAAACCAGTAGGTTTTCACTTTATCCTGTAAAAGACGGTCTGTTACGATATACTGAGTCTGCGATGATTTTTTGTAGCGAGTGTGCAGAGGTGGCATTGTCATATTGTAAAAATAGCGTTGTTGTAGACAGCTTTAAAAGCTGCAGAAACACGATAACTTGTTTTATTTATTATTGAATTTTATGACAAATTATAAATAATACAAGCTATTCTGTTAATATCACTTTAGTAACACTGAAGTGATTCCCTTCTACTGTCGTGTATTCAAGGCAATTTTGGATTTTTAAGCACTTGTTTCGTTCACTGGAAGTACGACGTGGATGACATCACAACTCACACAAGTGTTGTCCTGTAGTGTATTACCCCTACATGAGACAGTAAAACCAAGATGATGCAGTAAGTGGAGGCCAGATGCCGTAACTTTTTGAATCAGGTTTTTCTTCAAAGGCAGGAATATTTGGATTTCCTGATTCGTCCTAGATGCCCTAAAAGTCCCTCCAGCCCATCCTCTGCAGCCTTCAACTCTGCACTTCCAGTCTGGCAGTTTTACTGCCTGTCCCACCATTTACTTCTGTGATTTCCTGGCCCTTCTCCTGCATTTCCTGTGGTTTTGTGGCGGAAGCTGGGTTCTCATAGATCAGCCTTCATTAAATTGAAAGGTGCGTGTAGCCTCATTATCCGTCTTGGTGCGTTGTAGTTGATACAGTTTGTTCTACCAGCAACTTCAGAGCTTCTTTGCTTCAGGCAAAGCAACTACTACACATTGTCAGATAAAGTACCTTATCTGTCAGCAACACTCTTGTGAATGAATCATAATTCAATAGGTTTACTAATCAAGATTTGAGATGAATGTTTTGATAGAGCAATCAGATTTGTCTAATCTGTCATTACTTGACAGTTGCTTTAGGCAGAGTGCTAACTTGGCATTAGTACCTGGTTTTGATCAGTTTGGCATGGCCCCACTGCTCCCTACCATCAGTTGTTACAGCAATGGACTTCTGCATAGATACTAATTATAATTCTTTTTCAGGTTGGAGAGAGACTAGAGTGAAGCTGAGATGAGGCAGCTCCCATCTATCCTGTAACGTGTTATCAAAAAAATTTTTGAACCAGGATTTCACTTTGTAATTTTCACAAATAGCAAAAGTACTCAGAGGTTGTTGACAAAGCGGAGACGTGATTTATGGTAGCATACGCAAACATTGCTCAGAACCGAAAAGGTCACTGGCATAGAAAGGAGATAAACTTAATATATTGTTAAGTGTTGCTAATTATGAATCCAGTCACGTCTAATGTCACTAAAATTTGTTCTCTAGTTTGCCCAGTTAAACATTCTTAGGGGTAATTTACAACATAGCTTGCAGCAGTTTGCTCAGTTTGAAAGCATAAATGAAAGCTTTCATTGTATATTGACATATTTTTCTTGTTAAGCAATGTTTAAAGTACTGATACAAGGTGCTGTAATAGTGGGTTAGACTGCAAGTGCAAGTTTGGTACCTTGTAGTCGATAATGCATTAGTGTGGGGAAAATGAAGGAGAGAATTTATGTTTTTTTTTTTTTTTTAATGTGGATCGAGTCTTGTCTCTAAGTAGAAGAAGAAAAAACCTTCAGGCATCAATGGCTAAATATAGACCTTTATTTCCCATTTAATTTGATTTTAGGGTATGTGTCAGTAGTATGAACACAATATATGTGTGGACCTCTAGTTTCATCATCAACTCAATATACATTCTTTCTGTCATGCTAATCTTATGGTAGTTGTGATTTTTGAGATCAAATGACATTTACATGTTAATGTGATGAGAAGTCTGCTGTGGTTTATACTGAGTTTAGTACAGTGTAGTGGCAACTTGCGGTGCTAGTATTTTGGTAACAAGATGGGATAGGAAACAGACTGTCACTTAGTGATGAGCTCAGAAGACCGTGGTATAAATATTTGTATTCACTTGAGATTAAATAAGTAATTATAATGCTAGATCTTTGCATCCGTGCCTCAGTTCCTTTTCTGCGTTTATCTATGAGCTCAGGAGCTCACTAACTTCTGGTATGCCTGCACAGGTGCTTTCTGAAGAAGTAGTGCAAATAGTTCTTGAAAACTGCCATGGAGCAAGGATGCCGGTAGTGCTCACCACTGAAGAGTAGCAGCAGGTGAACCGAGTCAGAATCTAATGTTCATCCGATCTGTATTGAATCTGTTGCAGACAGTGAGGACAGTAATTCCTCTCAGTGATGAGCAGTGAGATTTGACTTCATCAGAAGTGAAATGCATTCAGTATCTGCTGCATGTCAGGGAGAACTTTTGTGTGCCATCCTGTAATGCAGCCCTGACTAGTGATAAAATAAAACTCAAGTGCAAAAAAAAAAATGTACTTCTAATTTTACCTTCTTGGGTTTTAGCATAGTGTAGGAAATTTAAAAGAAACATGCCACATTTTTGTGACCTTTTTTAAAAACAGGATTTCTGTATTTTTGCCAGTCACTGCTCTGCTAAAAGCCCAAGTGAACGTTATTTGTACTCGCTGCTCAGAAAATGCCATAGGCCTGTTTCTATAGAGTGATAAGAATTGCGTTGACTTTGCCACCACAGGATTCCTTCTAATATCCCGTCAACAGTCTCGTGCCCTGCGTTTACTGCTGTGCTCAAATCCCGTCTCTCCATAACATTTAAAAGGAGTAATGAAAGGGCATCCTTTCCAATACCCAACTACTCTAGTGTTTCACTTGTGCACTGAACTGCTGTTGATTGCTTCGCAAGTTCTCTCTACCTGGTAAACTGGGCAAGATTTTTCTATACAGATTCAGATGAGGAAAGCTTTTTGATGATCAGTGAAGTACCGTGCGTGTGAAGTGGTTGATTCAATTTCCTCGCTTCCTCCGTCGAATTCTGCAAGTTAAAAATCCCATTCTGAGGTTCTTCACTCACTCAAAACCCTGCTGCCTTGACAGCCACCTTTGACTTAATTTTCTTCTTGATAAAATCTAGCATGACACACAAGAGTGCCTTGCTCATATGTGAGATGAATGATGGTCCTGCGTGCTTAGTACAATAACGTGAGATTAACATAGATCAAAGATTTGCTAGAGATGTTAAGAGTAGGCAGCCTCCGCGTCCTTAATTCATCTGGATTTTTTTCCCTTTTGCTAGTTAACGTATCAAACTAATAAATAGCAATGAGTCATTTTGTTTTTTTCTTTAGCCTGCTAATAAATGTATTTGAGTTGACAGTTTTATAATGGTGAGGAGATAAAAAAATCTTCTTTGTAAAAATATGCTCCGTGTGAATACTTGTATGCATTTCTCTTCACATGGTCATATATATAACACCTGTGTGATCCCTCAGGCAATTCAGTCACTCATTTTTTCTGCCAATTTGCTTGCTTCATTTTGATCTATGTTTGCGATCATTTGTCAACTGACACCTTTAGCGTGTTTTCACATCAGTTGTTTTCAGAACATGAATGCCGATAATTACATCAGCACTGCCCCATTGCAGGAGGATAGACTAGACAGTCACCTGGGACTGTTTTTTAACAGTTACTAATTTCCAATTTTCGTGTGTCGCAGAATTGCTCGTCGCTTTATCCACTTTTCTCATTGCACATTTGCAGGCAGTAACTAGAACTCCTTCATTAAGCGCGTGTCCTCATGGCTTCAGTATCGGAGCTTGGCGGTTGGGTGTTTTCCCCAGTTGTACATGTGTTGTCTTCGCTCATGTAGATGTCGAAGACCTAAAGAATCGTTCAGGTTTTCTGTGCCTCAGTTAGTCTCAACTTCCTTAGCTTAGAACAGAATTCCCCAGAGTTTATGCATGCACATGACCGCCGTCTCTGCATTACCAAATTTTCATGAAAGATCAGTCCACCTTTATCACAACTTACTGAGATTCTCCAAGGACTTCATGCAAAGATTATTTGTAGTGTGAGGCATTCCTTACATTTCTGCCTCTTTCTCGTTACCGTGATAGTTCGGTCATCCGCGTCCAGCTGCTGGTTGTTTTTTCGTTCGGTGAGGGCAGTCTTCTCTCTAGCACTCACTTTTATGAAGGAGCATAGGTGAGATCTAGGCAGTGATTATGGTTCCCGTTTGCACAAACTTGCACAGCTTTGCACAAACAAGGTGTCTCAGGAGACTCTGCCAATGTTAGTTTTCATTTTAGTCAACTGATTCACCTGGTTTTCTTCCCCAGACCTCATGCTTTGAGAATGGAAGCATTTGGTGCAANATGGTTCCCGTTTGCACAAACTTGCACAGCTTTGCACAAACAAGGTGTCTCAGGAGACTCTGCCAATGTTAGTTTTCATTTTAGTCAACTGATTCACCTGGTTTTCTTCCCCAGACCTCATGCTTTGAGAATGGAAGCGTTTGGTGCAAGGAGTAACTTGTCTTTATACGTACATGGGACTAAACGTTTCACCCGACAGTTGTCTTTTTGTTTAGGCAAAGATCTAAAGACGTTGTGAAACAAGCCAGAAACTCCTTGAAACAGAATCATGTCATCTTAACAGAAACACACTTCGTATGTGTAACCAGTAGGTGAAGCTCCGCAACACAAGTCTTAAATAAAACAAAATTTTTTCCAGTAGTGTTAAATAGTGCTACTGCTTTAAAAGAAACTTACCCCAAAGGGCTTATTACCACAATTTTCCAAGTCTTTAATTTATTACGTGCTCCATGTTTTACTGCCTTCCCCAGATTTTAGTTATCTCGGCCCCACTTTTGAGTGCTGAAAGGTCAAAAGGTACACTGCAAACGCTGTGAGCGTAAAGGCACGTCAAATGCTGAAATCAAGTTTGGACTATTTGAAATCAAGGAATAAAATATAAAGTGGTTTATTTCTGAAATGCTTGTGTATATATTAGAATCCAGCATAAAACCTCTTTAAACTTTATAGTTCATAGTTAGCATTTACCTTTTTATCTATGCATTTTTTCCTAAATATCTAGAACAGGATTTACTGGGAGTTCAATAGGGTGTTACAGCAAAAGATCTGTCAGGTTTTCAGCCTGAACTCTGAATGTATGCTGTGGCTTTTTGGTTTTATTTTTGGTGTGGTTGTTTGGAGGTGTTTTACTAAAATTTCTTTTTTAGTGTGTCTCCCACAAGGAGACAAAGTATTCACAACAACAAAAATGCAGCCTCTTGTGCGGTCTGCGAACGTCTACGTGTACGTGTGTTATAAGGGAGGCGCAATTTTGTTATTTAAAAATATACGTCTTACATTTATGTGGCACCTTTTATCCCCAAAGGATCCCAGAGTACTTCAGAAAACCCTTAACGTATGTGGGATCATCTAGCATACCGCTAGAATATTGGCACCTGTGGTGCAGAACACAGTGGCCTTTTAAAGAAGTAAAATTCTTTTTTAAAAATACTGATACAAAAGACAGCAAGCATCCAGGTCGACTGCCACTAAAGTCGTTCCATTGATTTTGATGGGAAGTACGCAAGAAAAAAATCAGGAAACGTCACCATTTTATTTGTCGGGTTAAAAAAGAAAAGCACTTTCATTTTTTTCCCCAAAAAATGTGTACTTTTACAGAATCACTTGTATACTGCTTATGATTTCAGATCCTTTAAAGAGACTCGAGAATATTTTCTGTTGTAAATTAATAGGATTTTAGTTAGAGAAGAAACTGGAGTTTGACTAGGAGTAGAATGGATGCTGTTATTTTGAAGAACAGTATGTCTGTAATATTAACACTCAATCTTACTTGCATTGGCAGTGAATAGAAATTATGGTGGTGACTTTAATGGACTTTGCGTGAAGTAAAAAAAATAAATTAATTAACATATGTTCAAATACATTCTCTGTCTACGTATCTTTCTCGGTATGGCTGTAGTTCATGGTGATACGCAGAAGAAATGCTTCCAAGACTTTTAGAGGGAAAGAAAGTGGAAAGTTTTCCTTTTCCATATTAACCTAGGTAGTTTCCTTGTTTCACCTCTGTGTGCTACGGCTCCTGGACAGGTGCTAGTCAGGCTTGGGGTTTTTTGTCCTTCTGTTGCTATTTTTGGCTTGATCTAACTTTCAAAAAGACAGATGCCCAAGGCTATGCCCCTGAATGCACGTGAAAACAACTGTAGCGAGGCGTATGAATCTAAAATTCACCTGTACGACTTAACAGCTGCTGGTTTTGATCTGAAAGCAGAGATGCCTGATGTTGTTAGCGCAGCCAGGGAAAACTGACAGTCTCAGTTGCGAGTTGTGCCGTTTCACATGTAAATTGCTCTGAAACCAAAGCTGAGGTCTTTTAAAAAGATCTGCCCCTCGAAGTTTTTGGTTCCACCGTCTGGATCTGGGTAAGTGCTGGGCACCCCGGCATTTGCGTTAGAGGTGCCGTTGGCACAGAGGCATGGGTACAGTGGAGTTGCTGCTGTGGTTGGTTGCTGCTGCCATCAGGACAGGGGCTGTAACTGAAATGGCAGCGCTAAGCTTGTCCAGACATAGAAGTGGTTGGCTATGGCTTCAAGCCGCCGGTACCGATTTTTATACTGCCAGTACTGGCTGTGCTCCAGTTAAGAGCCTGAGTCAGACCGGTGTGTTTTTGCCTTTCTTACAGGTATTCCGTGCCACCTGAGCA
The DNA here is from genome assembly GCA_013398225.1 of Steatornis caripensis. Taxonomy (NCBI): domain Eukaryota; kingdom Metazoa; phylum Chordata; class Aves; order Caprimulgiformes; family Steatornithidae; genus Steatornis; species Steatornis caripensis. The sequence goes on along the minus strand of VZSC01006098.1, from coordinate 158,686 downwards.
GCTGGTGTAGTCTGACAGGCCCTGCTAAACTGGGAATGGTACCAACACCGATGAATGGGGATTTTTCCTGTTTGTTTAGTATGTGACTGTTTGCAATCATGGTTGCTATGTGTAAAATATTTCATAGTTCTGAGTCATAATAAGTACTGGAATATGTTGTGGTAGATCAAAAACTCATCCTTAGCATTGTCACTCAATGGTAATACAAGCAGTGTTAACTGTTTTCTAGAAAAAAAAAGAAGTGCTTATATCCTTTATCAAGAACATACGATCTTGATGAAGAGCTCTGATACAGTTCATTACATTCTTACACAACACAGTACATTATCATTCTTAAAAACACATTTCACTTTAATGATTTGTCATAATATCAGTTTCTTGGAAGAGGCCTGAAAAATACTCTTCTCAAAGTCCACTTGATTTATCTTAGTTTGAGAAACTTGGTACGCGCAGCAACAGTAGCCAGCCCGTGCACATTTTTAGCTTCTGGGAAGCACCTCAATGAAAGAGCTTTTTGATTTCTGATGTAAAGTTTTTGGTTAAGAGGCATTACTTTCTCTGGCAGTTGCATGAATGAGTTTAATTTTTATAATTAAAATACTTTGATTAATTTGTTTCATTTGACTAAAAACATCAACAACATTGATTACGTTTAGACTTTTTTCAGTCTAAAGTAAACGGTGAATATTTTTGTAAATGCGTTCATCTGTCCTTAAGTCAGGATACAAATGTAAAAGAAAGCAGAGTTAATTTATTTCTTACCCCATTGACCGTCTTGCTAATGTTCACTGTCACTTTGTAGCACGAGTCACAAAGTATCTAGGGACTCTGCTTCTGGAAAACCCTGTTGGCATTCTGATACCATCTTTTTAAATAAGTGTTTGGCTTGGGAATGTTTCTTAGATTCCACGCCCAACATCCCTTCTTCAAAATCCCCTCCAAAGAGAAGTTTTAAGTCCCGATTAGTCTTTACAATTTAACGTGGTTTGGGTGCCTTTGCAGCCCCTGGGTGTGTTAAAAGGGTGGGATGGAAGTAAGAGTAATTACTCAATTTTATTATATGGAATGTAAAGAACCAGGACTAGGACAAGTTGTGATTCTTTTTTTTCTATATCCTACTCCTTACAAAAGCTGGGGGGGGGAAGGCAGCCGTTGCTATGGTGAATAATTTGAGAAATATCCATATTTATGCTCTATTTCATTGATTTAATGCAAACTAATGGCTTTTGTGTGTATTTTTTAGTAAGGCTGGATGAGTCTCCTAAAATACTAATATGCTTTGGAAAACGTCCAAAACTTAGACAACGCTTTTTTTAAAAAAAAACAGTTAATAAATACTCCATAGTTAAAATAGATACCTGCTAAGTGTTGATTAGGGTAGGACAAATCAGAACAAATGTTAATAACTTGTGTTCTGCATGGGCGAAATTTCAAGTCAATAATAAAATATTGTTAATCGGTGGATTGATTTGGCCATAAAGCAGTTGTATATTGATGCAACTGAAGCATTAAATTTGAACATTGTCATCTCTGGATGTATCAGATCTGAAAGCTGCGTTGCAAGCTTCCAGTATCCATAGTAATCAGAGAAGGGGTTTTTAAAGACAATATCCACCCTCTACAGAATGGAAAGGGTGAAAAGTTCTTTAATGAATATGATGCGAGATGATCATGTAAGTATGCAGGAGCTACTGTAGCGACCATGTTTCTGCTCGTGGTTCTTGCTGTCTACCTGTCACTGAACTGTAGAGAGAGGGAGGGGAGAAGTAGTTCAGAGGACGAAGTAACATGGCGGGGAGATTGTTTTCCCAGACACCTTCGATATTTGAGTCCCTGGGTCATATCTGGCACCACAGGCTGGAGTATCATGCTGTAATTGTAGATGTCTGGCTTTTACTGAGCTTGAAGTTGTCGTTCAGGAGATACATCAAGGTCTAGGTTTAATTCTCCAGGAGGTGCTGCTTGGCGTAACGTTTGTTGCATTGATATGAGCCATACCTTGATTCAGAATCAAAAACTTTGAAAGTTATTGTGAACAGCTGATCTGTTCCCCTTAGCACTGAGTTTTCATCAAGTGATCTTTTATGATGAAGAAACTGAACTGAGTTTAGAGAACTAGTTTTTAATTTCAGAATAAAAGGACATTTGGTTTGAGCACGTGGGAATATGTCTTCTCTTTGCCTCTTTAGCACGTCTCAGCTTCATTGGAGTGTGTTTATTAGTTCTCTGAAAACCAGAAAGACTGAACTGTCAGCGGCACATGTACTCACACACGGAAATCTCAGAGAAGCCGAAATTTTTTTTTTGACTGGCACTCGTAACACGTCAACCACGTAAAATGCACTATGTAATGCAGTATGTAGCAGTAAACAATTTCTTCCCCCCTTCTTTGTGTATGTATNTTAGTTCTCTGAAAACCAGAAAGACTGAACTGTCAGTGGCACATGTACTCACACACGGAAACTCAGAGAAGCCGAAATTTTTTTTTTGTNCGTCTCAGCTTCATTGGAGTGTGTTTATTAGTTCTCTGAAAACCAGAAAGACTGAACTGTCAGCGGCACATGTACTCACACACGGAAATCTCAGAGAAGCCGAAATTTTTTTTTTGACTGGCACTCGTAACACGTCAACCACGTAAAATGCACTATGTAATGCAGTATGTAGCAGTAAACAATTTCTTCCCCCCTTCTTTGTGTATGTATTTTATTTACTATGTCTTGCTCTCAGTGCTCAAAATAATCTTAAAATAAATCTGATCCTATTTGATAAGCAGACAAACAGTTTCTACCCTTCTTCTCTATTCCAATCAAATCAAATGCATTATCAACCTAAAAATAACCAGAGCAAGTCTCTTGAGATTTTCGCACAGCCATTACCCGTCTTTGCCCAGAATGCGTCCTCAACTCTTAGGGAGAAGGGAATGCCAGGGAAGGGGAAAAAAAAAAATGCCCATAATCCGGCTTCAAAGAAAGAGATCTCCCTCGCTTACCGGTGTTGCTTCTTTTAGGCATTTCTTCTGCGTACGGTTGCAGCAGTTGCTGCTATGGGCAGATAAAAAAGAGAGAAAGGACATTTAGACAGGTAATTTCCCTCAAGTTTTAGAAATTTACAGGACAAACTGAATTTTAAAATGTGCTTAGAAGACAGCAGTAAATATAAATTTTCATTGCAAAGCTTTGCGATGTTTTGAGAACCATCACTTAGCAGACAAATTGCACACCGGCTACCATTTCTAAATAGACTTATTATAGATATGAAACATTATGGAACTGTCATTGCCATGTTTTCTGTGGTAAATGAAGCAATCACTCAGCAGAAAACAAAACCAAACCAAAGCAGGTGGTGTGGAGTCCGTTGCTAGCTAGGAAACAATTATGAAGCATGCCAGAGCAGCTTCAATAAGCAGAAAAGTTCTATGATACCTTAACCCAGTAATGTTGTATTGCATGGTTACACATCTCAAATGAAGTCAAAACAATTAAAGACTGAAAGACTGTGTTTTAATAATTTTTTTTAATCTGCGTGCACTGCCATAACATATAGAGCTCCATCTCTAATTGGGGTAGCATTGTGTATGGTAATGAACAGGTGCCTAAGTGCCCAAAATGAAATGAACTGAACGGTCCCTTCTGTAGTCGCGAGCCGTAAAGAAGAGAGACAGAGACTTACTCAAGGCCGTACGTACAGTGAGTTCCTGGCAACGCCAAGGTGAAGCATTACCGTCTTCTGAATCCCGGTGCAGAGCTGTGTCTGCTGGAGCTCGCTGCCTACCTTGTGTGCAGAGATGCTCCAGCTTCCTGTGGGCCAGCACTTTGATTTACGAACTCTGAACATAATTGAATGGTGCTGTAGATGTAAATGGAAATTCTTACATTTCTACTCTTGTAAAATGTAGCTCACTGAAAGACACGAACTGATTGTGAAAGCTAGCCATTTCATTCATGAGTGCTTATTTCCTGTTTTGGGCTCAGTAAAAACAACAGTGAGGGCCAAGTGATTTGATCACTGTTAAGTGTAGTAATTTGTCTGATATTATTTTCTCATTGTGATTCTGAGAACATGACAGAGTAGGAAGAGGGGACAATTTACACCTGCTTTTACTAATTCGTTTTAACATTGACATGTGAAAGAAAATCTCCATTTGAGCTCAGAGGCTGAAAGCGACTTCATAGCAGAAGGAAGTGACTTTCTGCACTGATTTCTTACTGTGGAATGCTTAAAGCAGCAGAAACTAGATTAATGAAACTGTGTGAAATAAATATAAATGTATTGAAGGGATTTGGGAGATACAATTTGTGAATGAGTCTATATGAGGTCAGAAATGACACCTGCAGTATTTGGGTAGAAATTGTTCCTTAGGCTGCAAGCTGCTTTTAGGTCCAGATGCTTTGCTCATCCACGTGTACAAAGAAGTCTGTGCACAGGGGAGGAGAGAAATGTGGCCCTTTATGATTAGTGAATTCAGAGCTCGACTACATATAAACACTGTACTATTAGCATAGCCCAAAAGCAAAGGTATTGCAAATTAATTGAGCAAAAAAATTTGCGTACAGTTGGCATGCATCAGAAGGAAGAGTTGGGCAGAGATCCTTTTAGGAAGAAAAGAAAAACATATGTTAGTTATTGTATGGAGAGGATGTTTTTATGAGAAAAGGGGATGCTGCTTCATTAATAACTCTGACATGTCACACCGATTCTGGTAGGTCTGATAGATTAAACATGAACCTCTCATTATTCAAGCAGCTGAAATGTATTGGCTGCTTTACCCACCTAATATTTATTCCTTGCACAGTATAACTACAAAATTGACATCTTCTTTTAAAATTGTTTGGCTGTAATAAATATAAAACTTTCACCACTGATGTAAAGCATTGCTAGCTGGCATCATTTCCTATCCCTTTTTAATTATTCTTGACACTGTGGAGAAACATCTAATATAAATCTGTAATGTGCTCTGATGACAAACTACACGGTTGGAAGACCATGTAATCTCTCCACAATTAATTAAAGTGCACAGATTTTTTTTTTTTTGCCTTTTTTTTTTTTTTTTTTGCTTTCTTTCACCCCCCCCAGCAGCCAGATGCCACGGACTGGCTCAAATAACATTGCTGTCAACTGTAAAAAATTAAGATCCAAACCCTAAGAACGGTACTTAAATAAAGAAACCAGATGCCAGGTTACTTTTTGGTATTACGGCATACATCTTGGTGGAAAGCACTATTGTTCGACATCTGTAGCTTTACATACTTAATTACTCACATAACGTAGCAAATCTGTTGGCAGTTTATTTCCACAAGTATCTGTCACTTCAGCAAATCCTTTATTAAAAATTGAACTGTGCCAATCGGTGTGAATAGTTCACCAGCACTCCTAGAGCAACTAAATTAAGGAGGATTTGGCTGCTGTTTGTTCAATGGGCATGTCCTTTCGGTTTTGAATGGATGTGAATCTGCTTCAGAAGAGCTTCGGCTCCGTGCTAGAAACCATCAGCAATGCCGTTAGGCTCGTAGGACGCATGGAGTTGATCAAATGCAGATTAATAACAATTTTTAGGCAACGTAAGTATGTTGTAACATTTACTGAGTGTAATAATACTGCGGATGGAAGACAGGTTAATAAAAGGTGTTTATTAAATATTACCGTAGCACCACATGACTTGATGGAGAAATCTGTAGCCACAGGAAACGGCAAGCGCAAGCTGATTTGCAAGATAGCAGCGAAAGTCCAGATACTATTAAAGTTAACAAGGAAAAATAGCGTAAGCGCACACTAGTTTTTCATTGGCATTACAGTATGAAAAAAATCAACTCAGTATTGTTATTTAACATGGATATTTTTATAGAAATATGTTAATGTATTTTCTGCTGTGTCTGTAAAACTGGAATAAAACAGATGGTATGTTAGCGTCAGTGGTTTTCCTCCCAGCCTAGCAAGTGTATTTAGGTCACTAAAGTAAAATGTTTTGGGTTGCAGTTATTTGGAAAAACTCCACTATGCTTCCTTATTTATCGATTAAGGTTGTTTTACTACTTAAAGAGTTTTTAAAGAAGGATAAAATAAATTGCTGTTCTGTTAGTGGAGCCTTTTGCAGGCGGAATGCACAACTGTTGTGACAAGCAGAGAGTGAGTTTCCATCTCCTACGCGTCTGCGATGTGCAGTGCAGCCTCGCTCTTTGTGCTGCTCTACGCACGCGTGGTACCAGCTGTGGGGCACGTGTCATGGCAATGGAGCTCTTCAGGATTAGGAGCGTTTTATAGTAAGTATTTAGTCAAGGAAATAACGATGCAAGTTCCCTATCTCAGTTGATTGTGTAGTACTCATGGTTTAGGATGCGGTGGAAGGTCTGTGGTTTTCTCGTGTTTTGGAGAGGTTTCTTTTTATGAAGTAGCCTTGGTGTTTGTAAACTGTTCCCTAGCTCACTATCTTTCTGCTTCACGTTTCACTTTATGCCACCATTCACTCACTCCTCCTCAGTAATATGAATCAATAGGTTTACAGTACGTTTCCTTGCTGCGTGCGTATTTCTTAAAAGAATTTTACCACTATTTTACTACTGTTGCTAGAGACGGTGGTTCGGTTTTTTTTTCTCCTGCAACTAGACAGTTGGCACAACTGGAACCTAAACTACCCTGTGCTTGTTAATGCTCTTGGAGAGAAACCTCCTCCATTTTACCAAAAAGCACTGACTCACCCACTTTGGAAGCATTGTGATTGAGCGCACGCTGTTTCCATTGAAGCATTTTAAGACTAGAACAGTCAAAACTACAGAGAGGTTCATAGATGGGGAACGTGGATGCAATGTGGTGGTTTAAATCTATACAAAACTGATACGGACGATGTATAAGGTGTTCTGTGCTGATTATTTTTGCTGTGTTTTTTAACATATTTTGCTTTCTGTCAGGGGGTCGAGTGTATTCTCAACGATTACATTTTTGGAATTGTTTTATTTGGGGTTATGTACAATGTAATAATGTTATTTATACTTGCATTATAGTTGAGGGATTTGAAACTGTGTTACAAACTACGGATCAAATTTCGCTATCAAGTACCTCCAAGAAATCCCATTAGTTTCACCTACTTTTAATGGGCTGTAACTGAGAGAGCATGTAGAGATCCACATGAATGCGTTTACATGCAAGGCGCTTCTTGAAACCATTTGAACGGCAGCCGCTCCTATGGCAGAACACGGCCAGACTGCAGCGGGCTCGCTCAGCCCTGAGCGGCGTAAAGCAGGCGGGGGAGCTCTCTCTAAAGAAAATGCGTAAGGAATAAAGCTAGGTGGCATAAAACTTGTGTATTAAAAACATTCCAGCTTGGGCAAAATCAACATTCTGAGGGTACAGTAAGCGCCGGGGGATTTTAGTGACCACAAATGGTTAGGAACTTGTTTTTACATCTCATCTGACCAATAGTTTATGACGCGCTGTGGTTTTTGCTTTTCTGTAACAACATGTTTCTTGGATCGTTTAAAGTATTTGGCTTGCAACACCTCTGAGGCACGGGTTAGCTCGCAGTAATGCATACTTTGATGTGTCTTATTGTTAAATTATATAGTGCATACAATATTTCATTTTATTTTATACAAATCATTTTTATTTACTTAAAAGGAGCAAGCTCTCTTATTATATGTGTTTGGCTTGGAAACAAAGGAATTATATTCTTTTAAGAGGTGTTTTATGTTTTATGGTTACTGAGAGAATACACGGCCTTTTAATAGGCATTTATATAAGTGGGATCCATGTCTCCACTCTATTACATATTTTGAAATAATTAAAAGTGCTATACAAATGCCATATGATAGCCTTACACAAAGAGGGAAAACCCATGTGGTTTAAGATGTCAGGAAAAAACCTCCTGTTTCTTGGGGAGAGGAGGAGGCAGAAAGGTTTATTAGGGTAATTTAATTTCTACTGATGCTACAAACATGCATGGGATGAGGATGTGGGAGTTCAAATGTAGACCCTGCTTGTACTGTTCCCCATGGTGACCTGTTCTTCATTGAGACAGTCAATTGACGCAGACGCCAGTGCATTTATTACTGAGTCTACTGTAAATGAGACTTTCAGTCCTGCCAACGATAGATATTTTTCCTGCATTCACCACTATCACACATCACGTTCAAGGGAGGGGGAAAAGAAACTTTTAAAACAATAATATCAAACAACTTGGAAAAAAATGTTAAATATTACCATATGAAGAACTGATTAAATTTGTATGGGTTTCTGTCAGTAAAAATTGATATGTGATGAAACACAGTGCAGCTGGATAACTTGTTTTGGCTAACGTTCCAGTGTTCTCTGATCTCTTTACTCAGCTATATATAAAAAAAGAAACCGTATCAGCGTTCTTGTTCCTATTGTACAAGCTCTGACATAAATGCCCCCTTTTCATTTACCTCTTACCATCTGGACTGTAAAAAACTTAACATGAATTTGCCAGCGAGGTAGTTTATCTACATCTCTTCTTCATATTCAGACCTACTCTCGAATATCATTTTTGTAAGTCTGCTCATCGCAAGTTTCATGCATTTAATTTGAAAAACTACTGTATGTGGGTAGTTCCAGTTCAGGAATGCTAGGAAACCAATGAGCAGATGCTGCTTCAGTGTAGCCCAGAGGCGAGCATGTTCTGAGCTGGGCGAGCTGGGAACCCAAGACTAGGTCTCACGTTTAGAAGTTGTCTTGTGCTGTTCTTCAGACTCCGTGGGGCCTTGCACGTGGTCACTAATTAGTGAAAATGCCACTGTGTTAGGTACCTCTTCCGGTTTTATTACACTACCGGTTTGGGGTTTTTTGTTGTTTGTGTATATGACACGATCGTGGCTTACGATCATGGTGCTTCTGGTGTGTTGAAGAAACTCAGGAGCAGCTCTGCCACGAGGATAACGTTTTCAAACAATCAACTCATTTTTAAAAAGCATAAAAGCTCTGTCAAAGCCAAGCTTATGCTTGTCAATATCAGAGGTGATTTTAAAACTAATATTCCTTATTAATATTCCTCAGTACCTGAAATGCAGGAGTGTGGATTTAGGCAAGTTTGCTTATTTCAAATTCGTTTCTTCAGCCAAATGTCCTTATATTGAAGGCTTTTTGGCTGGCACAGGAGGATCAGACTTCCTGCTCATTGATGTAGATAGAATTTTTCTTTTATTTTGGGAGTGGCAGGGGGTTGCTACGAAGTTTAATTTTCCATTTTGTTAACTAAGAACATATGCCAAGGGTCTTGGACTCTCTGAAGTACTGACTGACATAAAATATAATGGCAATCCAGCATGGGCTGGGGCTGGAGAATCTTGGATATTGTCCCACTAGATACTGGAAGACTGCAGATTTTTTTAACTGGGACAGATAGCATGGGTAATTTGCTCTTCACTCTGGCACACTCTGTTTAATTGCATCTACAGCAGAGCAAAACCATCTGCTAAAGTGATCAAGGTCGGAGTTTTTGAGTTATGAATGTTAGAGAAAGTCATGGATACAGTTCTTCTTGTCATGTCTTGTGGTGGAACCCCACAGAGATATACCCCATTCCCGGTATATAGCGGTTGTCTCTGTTGTTTGATAAGTGCCAACCATGTGTTCCATCCCACTGCCAGTCCTGTACTACCGCAGCTGCTAGCACACTGTGCTGTTTCTGTTTGTCGGTGTTGTTCCTGACTCTTCCGTATTTTTTCAAGGGTGTTTGATGCAACACTGTGTTGGAAAACAGAAAAAAACTGAAGAAAAGTTTCATGACCGTTGTAGGCTCTGGCTAGGGACCGCACAAAACGGAGCATCTAGGGCTGTGAGATTTTCCATACTTTGTAACAACAAAGCTCTGTTTTAACCCTCTTGTTCAGATTTTCTGCTTTTCCTGCTATCAGAACACTTTTTTTCTTATGAGGAGTTTGTGCCTGTGGAATCCTTGGACCATCAGTGATGACTGCAGAAGGAATGATTCCTCTGTCCTTGTGTTTGCAACTGTGCACCACTCTCTGAAATCCAAACCATTCTTCATTCTCAAACATGAGCTTGTTCTGCAAACATCTCAACAGATTTTTTTTTTTTTCCTGTTTAGAATACTGCACTTTTATGGAAAAGAACACACACCTTTCCTAAAAAAAATAAAAATCTGTATTAATAAGAACAGAGATTTATATCCCTGCAAGAATTATCTAGATTAAAAAGGAAATACCTGCAGTTAATATGCTATTAATACTCTGATTTGACAGCAGCCTTTCCATTCCTATTAATTTGATTTTCAGTAAATTCTAGTGAACTTTTCTATTAAAGAAGATAATTTTTCTGCTTCAAGTGAAGAGAAGTTATTATTGTTTATTAAATGACAGGACAGAAAAGATTGCAATGTGCCTTTTATCCCCAAAATACTAACAGCAGAATTCTGACATTCTGATGACAATTATGCATTTTTTTAAGCTCAGAAGTAATTCTGTACAACTTCGAAGCGTTACAGAACCTACCTTTCTTGTCCGAATTCTTAACCATGGAAATGAAGGCTGAGATTCTGAAAGAAGCAGTCAGTAACTTCTACTCTTTGAACAAAATTCTGATGCAATTGTAGGCATTTTCTGTACACATAAAGAAAGATCGTGGCCTTTTATGCCCTTTAAAACTTGCTTGTTTCATTTTTCTATCTTATCATTGCTACCATAGCTCTCTTTCTGTTCATATCAGTTAATGTCACATTTGTGTTGCCAACTTAACTTTCTAGAGTACGGAGTGTCTTAGTCATAAGAATATAAAAACTGCTATGAAAGTTCAGGTGAAAGGTCCGCCTAATTCAGTAATCCAACCCGGCTTGTGCCCAGTTTTGAAAGCTTAGGGAAAGAGTTGAGAGAGACAGTACTAGAAGACAAAAACTGTGGTTCTTAGGTCTCAACCTTGTCGAACATTTATGTGAAGAGCATCTGGTGTAACTAAGTGGGAGTTAAATTTCTGGAAATACAACGGAACGTTGTAAAAATAACTTAAAAATTCACGTACAATTCTGTGCCCATAATTTAATTCAGATATGCCTGTATTAATTATGATTTCAGCATGGTGTGATGTATGTGCTAAGTTCTGACTGACAGCCTAAAATGAGAGTTTCAGTCCATACAAATAAAACCAAATTATTTAATAGATGTACAGAACTCAGTGAGCAATTATATGTTCCATGATACCTTTGTTTCATGCAAGAGGAATGCTAAGTCGTGTTCTCTGTAGTAAGGTTCACTCTTTCAATTTATAGGGTAAGTAATGGACTTCACGAAGTCAACAATTTTTGCAAGGCTCCGTGGCTTCTTTCTGTAAAAGCATTGTCTGCTCTGTAAACAGTAAATTGTAAAAGAACCAAAAAATAGTCAGAATTACTACCACCCCCGAAATGCGCTCTGTTCCCTTAAAATCCAGCCAAGCAAAGTACTGTATGCATACAGATATGTTTTCATTGGAAAAGAAAAAGCGTTCAATTTTTAGACTATTTTAGAATACCTTTTACCTTTTTTTCCCTTAAATAACATCACTCCATAAATATAACTCATTGGACTGAACATGAAAATGGTATAAATGTGGTGCTTAACTTCTGAGAAGTGGCTACTGCCTGAGCTTTGTCACTACTGCCTTTTTTTTTATTCTAAAGTACTGATTCTGACATGATACATAGACAGCAGAAATGACCCAGCAAAGGCATGAATCAGCTAAAACAAAGGAGAGCAAGTGCAAGGAAACAGTAAAAGAAGTATTCTTCCATCCATTCGAAGTCATGTCCATCTGCTCTTAATTTATCCTCATGCAGAGGTTGAATCTTTCACTGCTGTTGGGCCACGCAATGAATCAAATCCTGTTTCCTAGTTTCTACCATTCTAAGTTATGGTCCTAGGAAATAGAATTCTGCAGTTTCTTGCCTCTCTTCGTGACAGCTGGAGGAAAGGAATGAGGTGAAGAGAGGAAGATGGCAGTGTAGACCTTTCACTTGGAACCTACCTAGGTTCCTGGCTTTGGCTTCCAAAAGCATTGCCGTTTTGTGTGCCTTTGACAGGCTTTAGGTAAGGACTTTCTGTGCCCATTGTGTATTGTCTTTATTTGTGTATAACGGTAAAGAATTTGTCTTATTTTTGCTAGATGCTATCCAGTATTTTAATGGCATATCATAGAAATAAAGGTGAAAATGCTCTATGGCTGAATAAAAAAGAAAACCCAGATGGCCTGCTTCATACGTTACTTAGCTGCCCTCTTCCAGCAAAGTCAAAATTATATGAAAACCTCAGAGTATCCCTTCTCAGATTTTACTTGGTTATTTCAGTATGCCCAAGTTCTTTGTATAGATGTTGTTTAATTAAAAATTTGTACAGTTAGGTAGGAATTTAAAATAAAGTTTGGGTTCCAAATGTGTCCAAGTTCACAGATCTGCTTGAAAATGAACTGCTTCTCATAAGATGTGAGAGGAGCTTGGTGTGAAGTGACGAAAGTCTGAGTAAGGGGCCTCTTGTAAAGGTACGGAGCCCAGTGCGCTGCTCCATTGTGTTCCCTCGATGTCTGTATATCAGGATATCAACTGCGGCAAGATTGGAGTGCTCACACTTCACATGTGCTGGCTAGGCTGTGTGCAAGTAAAAATAATGCAGACTTTAAGATATTTTTGGGACAGCAAAGCAAGGGAGGTTTTGGCATATGGCATTCGGGTCTGGTTGGAGTGCTGGTGTGTGGCATGTGATTCCACGAAAAGTATGTGATGTTTATGTTTGGTTTCAGCCTGTAATTACTTGATGAGGTCAGTATCTGATGCCTTTAGTTTCAACAACTTTGTCTTAAAATGTAGATAGCTCGATGGGCCAAATTGTGGATCGTATGCCATCCCACAACCCAATCCCATTGGAAGGCAAATAAAGGCTGCACAGCGAGGAAAGACTTTTGAGTCCGTGTGCTATGTGTTGCAGTAAAGTATCAGCTATTGCAAAACGACCTTTATTTATTGTGTTGAATGTCTGTAGGAGACTTCCTTTCCCAAAGCAGCATGTTGGAAAGATGCAGTTGTCTCAACTCTCAGAAGAGCTTTCCAAATTAATTTTTAAAAGTTAAGTAATTAATTTAGTTATTACATTAAATTTATGTAAGCTGTTAAATGTACATGCTTCACTTTCAAGGGGAACCTAAATCACTTGTATGTTGTGGTATAATGCTTTTCTGTTAGAATAGTTTACCGCGAGGCACGGCTTTCTCCCGCAGAGTCAGTACGCAGCCCCTTTTCTTACACATCCTGGTGTGGGTTTCTCCATGAACACTTTTTGCTCTTTAGTTATTTGTTGTAATTATCAAGTTCATTTTTCTCTAATAGATGTGATTAAGTATATTTAGCACTGTGTAATGAGTTTTCTGCCTGGTTGCATTCTGGCTAATAAGGAATTCCTCAGAGTCTCTTCTGACAGCTGCTGTGGATCCCAGGTTTGTGCTGCCACAAGAGACCTCTTCCATGAATTGCTAACATTAGAGAAATTAACTCGGTTAGACTAACCATAAAATCTGGGCTGAAATTTGATTACTAATAGATCTCCCGTTAGCTTTCAGCAGCACTGATATTGCGGTGTTCTCTTGCACGGAAAGACCCACAAAAAATCACCAGAATGCAAGAATACTTTTGCATTCACACGTAGTGGATGTGTAAAGTTCTTTGTGGGGGCTGTACTTATGAAGAAAACCTGATTGAAAATAACCCTGGCGATAATTGTTCAGTGTTACTGTTCTGGTAGTCTCTATTTCAGCTCTTACGATCCATCTGCTAACTGACTGGTCTATGGATAACACTTTCGTTCGCCATACTTCTTCATTTTATCGTACCAGCTCCCAAATTTGTGAGGCTGAAAATGATGGGAGAATTCTGTAATGGGTGATGCAGTGCTGTGGCGTGGTTGCTTAGCAACAGTGGCTGCAGCCTCTTCGCTGACTCTCCGGAAGGGGGATACAGAGACAGGAAGATGAAGTAAATACAGTTTCGGTGCGGCTGACTTTGTAAGAGAACGATAAAGGTTGTAAGTTATTCTTCTGCGAAGTGCCAGTGACTGTGGGAAAAGTCTTCTGTAAACAGATCCTGCGAAAAAGGAGAAAAAAAGAAAAAAGGAAACTGGTCGCTTGACTTTCTGAATTACTAGAACGGGATGAAAATATAGCAGTAAATATGTTTTCTTGCTAACTGTGAGCTTGTGTTATATGACGAGGTATTTTCTGCTGTGGTGCATAATCGTTACAGAAAACGCATAATCATAACCATGTGTCTTCTGTTTATCACTACAACTGAGTACCAAATTCATGGAGAATAGGGATTGAAAATTAATGCCAAGTACCTCTTAAATTCCCTGCTGGTATGTTAATTACACAAAGACTGTTCATAATAGGGTTAGTGGTAATGTAATAATTATGGATGGGTCTACAGTTTTAAATTCTTTTGAGATCTGAACAACTCTACGTTTAGGATCACACAGTATTAATTTCTAGGAACTGTATTTCGATCCTGTTCTGTTTCATCCAGCGAAATATTTCACAAGGGCTCGTGTGATGACTGAAGTATCACAGTGTTATTTTCGCTACCGTATATCCCGCACGCCAAAGCCTTGGGAAATGTGCTGTGCTTGAAGCCTCTCTGCAGAGCAAGGTATCACCGTTTGCTGTGTTATTTAATAGAAAATCTCAGCCTTTAGAAAGCGTAAAATGTAAAAAGGAGCAGGAAGTTAAGTTGATGCAGATATGTCCAACTTTAAGGGGCTCTTATCTGCAGTAACCAGCAACATGCGGGGTTTTTCCAAGTGCTAGTTATTACTGCTGGTCAGTGCTGCTTTGCAATTAGTGTTGGAGCACGTAGATAAGGTGGATATATATAGGAACTAAGAACAGATAACGTAAATGCAAACAAAGAAATTTAAACCTTTTGACCTCCTTTGTACTTGTTATTATTCTTAAGCGAAAGAGCAAAGAGAGGTTGCATTTCATTATGGTTCCTTTTGGGGAAAAAATATGTTCAGAAATTTAGAAAGAAACGCCTAATTATGTGGGAGTTTGTAGTGCTGCACTTTTTGCCTTGATGTATTTTGCAAACGATGCTGCACTTACCGTAAGTCCGGTCCTAAAATTCATTATAAAGAAGAGAGTGCATATCATAAAAGCAAAGAGGTTTTGATCTAAGTGGAAGTCTGCTCGTTCGTTTTTAGAAGGTCAGATTGATAGACAATATCTCACAGTCTAGATAGTGACTCTATCAAACTAATTCTTAAACACATAGTAGTACAATGAATTATTCCTGTCTTGGAAGTATGGTTTATGACCTTTCTGCCCCAGGTATTATTGCTGATTATTATCTGAGAATGGGTGGTAGCATGCTTTTTGTTTCCTTGGGTTCGGGGAGGGGGGTGGTGTTTTTATTTGAACTCAAGGTGTTTTTTAAGCAAATACATTTTACGAACCATTTAATACAGCAGATTTCTGATAAAATAAATTTCTCTTACAGCATGGTAATAAAGAAGCGCTCTTCACCTTTTTTTGTTTCCTAGGGGTTATTGTTCAAACTAGTATCTCAGGTTGCGCTGATAAATATTTCTGTGACCTTTTGTTTTCTACTTTTTTTTTCCACAGTGGTTTGCAGAAAAATGTGAGCGTTTTGGAATATTTTAGTTTATTTTGCGAAATCTGCACTTGCTAATTGCCGGCTTCTCGAAAACAAAATGGTCGAGTTCTTCATATGAGGCTGCATAAAAGATGGACCTATTTTGTATATAGAATATTGCCTGTCCTTTAGATCTATGTGTTTTGCTTATGGAATAAACCAAAGTAGGAGAGATAAACTAATATTTTGTATAAGCTCAGCCAGACAATACACATGATAAAGATGTTTCATCTTCTTATGTATGCAGAAAATATGAAAAATTGTAGTTTACACATATTTTCTCAATTCAAGTGTAAAATTGGGCCCCCAGATTGCCCTGGGCCACGGTGGTTGTGTTAAAGAAGCACTATTTACCTAGCAGCTGAGTGAAAAATGATCAGAATATTAGACTCATCTAGGCCACATTAAGGAGCCATTGCATTTCCCGACAATTTTATGCTATCTCAATATGAAAACAGAGCAATTTCAGCTCATATCAGGTTATGATCGGCAATTACAGTTGCATAATTCACCTAGTCGTCTCTTTTCAGGGCCTTTATTTTCCCTCTTGGTGACATGCCTGAGAAAGTGCCTGATAAAAATGTCATATATCATCCTGGCTTTAAAACTCGTAAGGGGGTAATCTGCTATGCCTTGCTGAGCCTATATTCATCACGAGATTTTTGACTCGGAGGGGTCATGACACTCATAATTTCCTTTTTGATATTGTCCTCACTAGATATGACAAGGGGCTGTAAAAGCTCACTTGTATGCTGTGGTTAAGAGCCATTCCAGTGGGGCTCATCACTAGCAATAACAGTGCATTACCGTGGATTGTGCAGTAGTTGGCCGTTTCGAAGATAATTAGATTTGATGTCAACATTTCTTTATCACCTGCATCCTTTTGTGCATCTGCGTGTCAAGTTGTTATTTCCGGATTTATTAGCACCCTCAGAGCTACTATCTATCTGTCAGCCCGTGTGGTGTTTGTGTTGACAGTTGTAAAGTTAATTACTAGTACTAATGAGCATCGGGCTTTTGGTGGACATGGCATTTTGGGCGTTTAAAACTGTAATTAGATTTTTTTCTTTCCTTTGTGTACCGCCACAGGAAAAATGCATGAGAAGGGAAAGAAACCTGAACCAAGCACCCTGACCTCAAATTTCTATCTTCAATTTGACATTGTTTACAGTACCTCTAATTCAAAAAAACCCAAAAAGGTGGCTTGCTTTGCTTTTTACTATTTTTAATTCTCATCGTACCTCCATGAATGTTTGCTTTATCATATCATCCAAACTAAGATCTTGAAAAAAAAAAAAAAAGAAAGGTTTTATTTTCAGGTAACTTTATAAAGAACATATCCAGATAGTGTACGTATCAGTCGTTCCCTCTTCTGTAAAAGTATTTGTATTTTAGCACACAGTCGATACAAGTGTTGCGTTTAAAAATAAATCTGTAAGGACAGCAAAGTTAGCCTGTCTCCTGATACCTCTCATTTTAATATAATAACGTATTAAATGCAGAGAACACGGAGACGCTTATTGCTTATTATACAATTGTAAATCCAGAGTGATTTCAGTGAAGTGGGATTAACACAGGTGTAAGAGAAAGAAGAATTTTGATACTCATTTGCCTTGCATACATGCTAAATTCCCTATCCTGTAAATCATATTACCAGATCTTTTATGTGATGTTCCAAGTAACGTATAACTCATAAGATTTAGAATAATGGCACTTATATGTGACATATACTTTATGTAAGTATATTGTTTATTCTGCCGCTGCAACTAAGACCCACTCCCTTGCTGCTGTTTCTATTTACTTTCTATTTATCATTATCTGCCATTTTGTTAAACAACTACCCTTCCCGGACATAAATCATCTGCAAAAATACTCCGGCTCGGAGAAAATTTCACCCTGGCACTGAAATGATGCGATAACCATTTTCATCTCTTGTTGAAGCATTGAGATTTATTGGGCTTTGATGGGCTACCAACCAGACATCACTCTCTGCTAAACAGACTCCCACTTGCATTTATTCTTATTGCATTTAGCAATTCAAAATGGAGCTCCCTAAGTCCCTGCTGAGCCCCTTCGCGGCTTAGGTGGGGCACGGGACGTCAGTGTTATTACTTTATATTAGATAAGGAAGGGACACACACTGAAGCATGTGGTGATTCAGATGATTTTTTATTTCCGTTTAGCAGTGATGACAGAATGTCATAGTGAAATGACTTCAAAAGTCATTTTTCCCTCTGCCCTGGTTCTGCAGCCTTGTCCCTCGAGGGCACTTCCATTGTACAGTTATATTAATTCTGCTAACTTTCAGACTTCATTGCTGACAATAGGCCTTTTGGCTTTCTCAGACTATTACATTAAATTTCCCATCAAACCATGTCAGCCTCTGAGGTCAGAGATTCCAGGAGAAGCTTTAGATATTTTGCCTTTTGACTTCGTGGGCAGGTATTTCTAAATTGCTTTTAGGTTTGTTTTCCCAGTGTCAAAAATCATATTGAACCTATCTGAAAACTCAGACAACGAACGCTCATCAGGCGAAGGACAAATGGTCTTGAGGGGTGGGGAGGATGCGCGCGGCCACCCGGACACGTGTTTGCCGGAACGCTTCTGTCCTCAGTCGTGCCAGTGCTAACGAGGATCAGCCACCCGTAGTCCAGCTACATTTCTCACGGTAGCAGAGTTTGACCATACATCCCACACGCACAGCCCTGGTCGTTCTTTAAAGGTTCATCTTCCAAACAAAAGGCTTTTATTTTATCTCAGCGTGCATTTAGTGTTAACTAATTTTACTGCTCTGCGGTTCGTTCAGCATCTTTATAAGAAATAGCTATAATATTCTTCAGTTCGCAGCTGCACGGAGAGTTGACCTGTTTTAGCGAGGTGATGGAAGCACAGGAATGCAGAGGACTCTCCTTCGTGAGGTCCTGTCAGCTGGCGCTGTCTGGCAGCAGTTACCTTGAAGGCGTTTCGAAGAATTGGGAGTACAGTGGACTCGAACAACGCAGAAGTTATTTACATAAAACATGGTTCACGTAAGAATCATCGAGCTCCTAGATTGTACTATGTGACCATGAAATAGTTTTTAGATTATTGAGCAAGCTTTGCTGCTGAAGCATTCTTTTTTTATATATTCATCAAGATTCTCGGCCTTCTCCGTATGACATATAAATTGTTTTAACTTGATGGATTCTTTTCTCCTTGGAATGATTTTACGTTGGCGGGGGGCAGAGGGGCAGGAAAGTGTTTAAACCTGCCCTCGTCAAATAAGATTTTGAATTTATCCCAGATTCACACCCAGCGTTGAACTGGAGGAGATGTTATTTTAAAAAAGATGCTCCTATATGCAGAATACAATTAAGTAAAAAATGCGACAAAATTATAGGAAGGAAAAACCAGCCTTTGTGTGAGAGAAGCACACCGAGAAACTAAGAGCTTGGAAGGCATGTAGAGTGCAACAAAATTCAGTACGTACGGCTATCTTAGCCCCTGTTTTGAATTTGTAATCATGGTTTCTGTATTTAGAAAACAGGAATTCTGCAGTGTTTTTTTCCTCCCAAAACTATTATTTAAAGATAAGGCAGAGGGACAGACTTTTCAGAGAAGAAGATTTTACCCCGAAAACAAACTCTGCTCATTTTTCATGGTAATTTTAAAGGGCCAGAATTAGAATTGTCTGAATTCTTAACTGAGAATTGCGTACGTGTAGGGGAATGTGTGCACGCGTGTGCAGAATAACGGGCAGGTGGCAGGACTGGAGAAAGATGAGCTTAGAAAGGCAGCGTCTATGTGTTACTACCTGCTTGCAGCCATAAGGCTAGGGAATCATTTGTGACACTCTGGGGACAATTTTGTCACCCTGACAGTAATGCTGTTATGCACCAACTTGACACACAGGAAGAATCCATAAAGACAGATAAGTAACTGTGAAAGTGGCTGGGGATCAGCCTGAGTGCTACCACTCACCTGCAGTGACAAATGGATAGTCACGAAGGATTGAAAATCCTGCCCAGCACAGAGGTATGTCGGTCCAAAGCTAGAATACTGCGTGGTTACATGAAGGTTGTAGTAAAAATACACATAAGGCGCGCACACAGAAGAGCCCCCAGGCCGAAGTACGAGAAGGTTAACTTCAAAGTGTATTAGCTCTTCTCTGTAGCTTTTTTTTTTTTTAAGAAGAATACTTGATGTCTTTCACAACTAGGCCAAAATCTTGTATTAATTACATTTGATTGGGCAGATTCCTGCGATTTTAATTGAAATCACTATAGGTTAACATTGACGTAATGCAAATAAGAACTTGGCCAATGTGATTTTCGTGGGAGCCAATGGGTCTGTTTCGAGGTGTCATTTTTTTAGTAATTATTTTATACCAATAGAGGTCCCCATCTGCAAATCAAATGAAGAAGCTTGTGGCTTAACAAACACAATCTGCTTTTTGAAATATTGTCCTTTAGCTGTTGCAGTCAACCGTAGGTGCTAAAAATCAGTACCAAACCCTTGGCTGTTTATTATGCTCAAGAATGTGTTAATTCCTACTGCAAATGCATTTCTTCTTGTAAAAAAAAAAAGTAACTTGCAGTTTTAAAAATATTCTTTAGAAACATAATGATAGTTTAAGTGCTTTGTCTGTTTGTTTAAGACAAAGGGATGCAATCTAACCTTGAAGACCACTTTCTGAATTCAGTCACTCTTCATGACCTTCTTTTCATTATTCATATTTGATAATTTGAAGTTTATTTCTCAGGAAGGAAATCAATTACAATGAAAGGCAGATGACATGCTTGGGTTTTTATTTTGTTTAGTTTATAATGTCTGTGTTCCCCCTTCTCAGTCTGGCCACTGGCTTTTGCTTTGCAGAAGCTGTCCTTTGGAGGCAACCTCTGAACTCTCCTTGATCCCTGGAACAGAGAGCAAAAAGAACTGCCACCCTTACGTTTCCTCACATCCCACACACTCAGGATTATTTTTTCCACGTTTTCGTCTTTTTTCTTCCAAACTGGAAGTTCCTTGTTGTGCCCTCAATTCCCTTCCACATCACCAGCTTCTGAGTAGCTTCTGCAGTGGTACCTATTCCCTTCACTCAAATACCTTGACCTAGCTGGAAAGCAGTGGGGTGCGACGGGTCTGATGCTCGGCCCCAAGTGCCAATCCCAGCTGCCTTGCCGAGCGCTTCCATACATCACAGACAAACCCTAGTCAAGTGTTAATTTTGTACTCTACTAGTTACTTTGTTATTCTTTGCCTCTTTGGCATAGTGTTGGGCACACGTTTTCCGAACGATTTGTGCAAGGTGGGACACGGTGGTACGTTTGGCCTCCTCCCCACGTGAGCTGCGCTGTCCTTACTCCAGTCACCCTCTCCTTGAGAACATTTTCTTTTCCTGAGGATGCGCTCCTCTGGAGGTCCTGAAGAATATGAGCTTGGGTTAGCGCAGGAGCCAGTCCCAGTAATGACTAGCCACGTAATGAGCTTTTGTGCAGTAGGTTACGCTGCTCGTCGTTGCCAGCACTTTCAAACTATTTAGAATCATAGAATCATAGAATGGTAGGGGTTGGAAGGGACCTCTAGAGATCATCTAGTCCAACCCCCCTGCTAAAGCAGGTTAGCCTAGAGCAGGTTGCACAGGAATGCATCCAGGTGGGTTTTGAATATCTCCAGAGAAGGAGACTCCACAACCTC